>JAQFVV010000207.1:1630378-1757142 GCA_028023455.1 Epiperipatus broadwayi
TATATATATATATATATATGTAAAAAATGAACACGGACAAATATAAAAAAACAAATAAATTCCAAGATGCATTTCTGTAAGAAACAGTTCATCAGTTAACTCAGATTCTTTCTGATATATGTATTCACCGTCAATGTTTAGTATTTATTACTAGTTATTTTATCAATTGTAATATCACCAGGATGCAGTCATTTTGATAATATCCTGATAAAGGATGAAGATATATTTAATAATCATTTTATTTAACAAATCTTTAATTATGTTGCATAATACCTTTGTTTTACTATCTTTACATAATACATGAATAAAATTGACACATTACTTGCTTTTAGAATGGATTTATTTCAGGAATAACTTTCTTGATCAGCTCATAAGAACTCTGCTAATACTCTGCAGGAATATAACATTTGTAAAACTTATACTAATTACATTTTATTAAAGATGGTTAATCTTTTGTTGCAAATTGGAAAAAAAATGAACTAATTAAAATTCTTATAGTTTAATATTTAAATGAATATTTAATTGTTAAAAACAAAACAATATTTTCAATTACACTTATACTATAATCTCAGCAATTTATTGCTTATTCTTAAACGCTATAAAATTATTACTTAATAATTTATATAATATCTTTAAACTCAGACCCTCAACCCTTCATGCCATCTCACATCACTAATACCCTTGATCACACACATGTTGAAAAGATAAATAATCATCAATATAAGTATTTCATGCTAAACCAGTAGGTCCAGATTATCATCTTCACACATATATACAATCAAAACTCAGCTTATATTAAGTCAGCCAATTTTCATACTTTAATGGACAGGCTTCAAACCACTCCACCCCAAACTCTTCAGTGATCCATTTCATTGAAAATCTGATGATGGAATTCTCAAAGTACACCTTAGTGCCAACCTTCTCATCCTACCCATGTTGACCACACATCACTCTTACCCCTCATGTAAAGAACATAATCCATTTACATACATATATGAGAGATGGGAAGACCTTACAGCACTTTATTTTGAAATATGAATTTTTTCTACAGTACAAGCTTTTTCATACCTGCACTTGTATATGTAATATATAGGGGTTTGAATTCTGACTTTCACATGATCCTCAAATGGATGGCTGAAGAGTTGAAGAATGGAGTGGTTTGAAATCTGTCCATTAAAGTATGAAGATTGGCTATCTTATTATAAGCTGAGCTTTGATTGTATATATGTGTGGAGATGATAATCTGGGCCAACTGATGAGTGCTTGTTTAGCATAAAATACATATATTGGTGATTATTTATCTTTTCAACATGTGTGTCATCAAGTGTATCAGTGGTATGAGATAGCATGGATGGTTGAGGGTCATGGGAAAGTCTGCATTCAACCCCACTATATATTACATATATAAGTGCAAGTATTAAAAAGCCTGTACTGTAGGGAAAAAATCATATTTCATAGTATCTTTAAATAAATTAAACATTAAAGTGATGTAAAAATATAAGAAGAAATCCATTTTTTTCTTTTCCAAAGTTTATATTTATTGTGAATTCAAAGGGTAACTTACCACATAAGATTTGCTTCCTTTATATTTAACCAAAAACTCTTCAAATAATTTTATGAACTTTTTTGGAAGCTCCAAAAATCTAAAAATAAATCATGATAAATATTATTTTTCAAAACATTATTGGAGTCTCATCAACAGATTCACAAACATTCTTTCTAGATAAACTCATCTCATCAAATATAGGATTTAAAAATCTCTTATGTTATTATTATCACATATAAACCATGACCCATGAATCCATTGACTGTTCATCTATGAACATGTATAATAGCAAAATTGAAAAACCTTATAAAGATACAATATCAGAACCTTTCAAATTGAGAACCAAGATTCCCCATGTGACTTCTTACCTAGTCAAGCAGATCCTTAAAACTAAATTTAAATTTTTTAAATAAAATAAAAGTAGATTTATTTTTATATACAAATAAATTTTATTGTGAAAGTTTACACATTAGGCTTTATAACATGACCTAATAATTACACTTTATGTAAATTCTATATATCAGCAATTACAAACATTGGAGAATTCCTATACTTGTGTAATTTACTAGTTTTGTTATGGTAATGAGTATCACTGTTCTAATGTATTTGGTAAATCATCATTAAAAATTTAAGCCCAATGTTGATAAGTTGCTAATGAAAACACTATTCACAGAGGATAGTCAGTCAAAGGTAGTGAAGATCCTAAAGCATCCAAATCTTCAAGTGGCATTATTTTATATTTGCATAACCATCAATCTTATTTTCAACATTAGGTTTCAAGAGGCAGAAAATAACATAAGAAGAAATTTGTTAATATTCTTCTTCTTACTTGAAATGCAGAATTACATCTTATAATGATTCACACAAGCCTACATGTATAATCTGCTGAAAATCAGTTGTCATATGATTATGTAAAAATTAAAAATCTTTGTCACCATTTAGATACTATACAAATTGACATTAAGACTAAGATAATTGACCTTTTTGAAAGGAAGGCTAAATACTTAAAATGGCAAATTAAGTTTTTTCAAAGCATAGAAAAAAATTAACAAATTTGTATAAGCTTTTTTGTAACTGTTTTAGTAATTTCTAAAACAAGTAAAAATCTTGGATATTTTCCAAGGTGTTAATTACGTACCTGTCAGGATTGCATCAATAACAAAATAAATTGACAGAAGTTTAGTAACAAAACAATTTATTTAACAATAGTAAATATGAATAAATAAAAAATAAATAATTAGTAATTCCAAATAACATAAATACGGTCTATTAATAATCCTCAAGGTTCAACTTCTCATAGTACATGTTAATTTTTATAAGCAATAATATCTAGTTTAACGACAAAGACTTTTACACACAGGGGCTTATTACTATTTTATATTGTACCGGTCCGAATTTCCACCCATTGGTCTTATATACCTTTGACCCCCCATATGCACTGAGCATGAAGTGATGTATGTTGCAAAATGGAAAATTAATAATAATTCCCTGAAAATATTGTTGGTTAAATATGAAGAAAATATCTCGAAAGAAGTATTAGAGGAAGTAGATTCAGCCTAAAATTAGGTCAATCCAAGCCTTCCCTATTAAATTATCCCACAATCATCCGATTAACTAAACATTGATCATTTTGGGATTTTGCACACCTTTAATAGCACTGAAATATTCTAATTCAGTCTCTTGTGCTACCCTCGCTCAAGAACTATTATTGTTTGTTCTCCTCTTTCTTTCCCGAGAGGGTGTGCAAATATGAATGATCATTATCATATATCTTAATAAATTGAATAGTTCGGACATAAATAGTGAAACAATCCAACTCCCCGGTAAGTTATCCCTATCTAGCTCATTATATGACTTATTTATTTTTATCTCAGGTTAATAAGTGGGTCAATATTTTGATTAAAATAATTATAGTTACATGCTAATGAATAAATAATTCATCAAACTAATTAAGTGAAATGGCAAATGATTTAAATGTGAAATCTACTATTTATTATTCCCCTTTTTTGTTTTATCACCTTCCACCAATTACATATAAAAAAAATAATCCTTAATATTTCAAATAATGAAAAATATAATATTAATGAGAAGTTGCTTGATTAAATTGAATATTTATTTACAGACAATAAATGCACATATATAAAAAAAAAAATTTAAAATGATCCCACAATGGGTGTGGTCTATACCCCCTTTCCCACTTTCAAGTAATAAATTAAGAACTCAAGTGTATGCAGCAAATATATTCAAAAGAAATATAATCCAACAGTTTACATGCATGTCTAACAGCTATTCCTAAGGTTTATTAGCATTAACATTATAGGCACATCAATATTTTTGTGCTCAATAATATTTATATATGATAGACATCTATGTCTCTACTGTGGATGCATAAAACGATGCTTAATGAATATTGCCATCGAACCCTCAGCATAAGGTGTCACTGTAATAGTTTAAAGATTAGGAAAATAAAAAAATAATCATGCACGTGGTGGATTTAGGTCAGATATACACGTAAATACCAACAAATATTATGCATATTACAAAAATTAAATAAAAGGGTTAATATTGATAATAGACAAATAAGTGAAGACAAATTAATTACTTATATATAAAAGAAACACAGAATTAATATTATAAGAAAATATACACTCATCTGAACTTTTAAATTTCATTAAGTGCAACTTCAAAGTGGACCACACGTCTACTCAATAGGGTGGATAGGGTTTCCTTTCACCAATATACTTGTTAGAGTCTTTCTTCCATCAGGATATTCAGCTTCTCCTATGGCATTTCTGGGTTTCAGGGATGAATGGGCGGTGTACTGCTGTTAGAAGTCTATTCCATGATTTTCTGGTAGAATTTAACAAACATTTGGCTAATAACAGCTTCGCTCCCCTGGAGATCTATAGCTGCAATCAGGCCAGAAATAGTTATTCTCTATTTCCTTCTTTTACTTTCAGTAGCTTTTCTAAGATTTATTTAACATCAATACCATATCTGAATGGTTAGTTTTCAAATTTCATTTCTTCTTTCTTTCTGCTCTCTTATTTTCAGCAAGCATATACCGTCCAATTACTTAGACAAACTGGAGACAACTATTATTTTCAGCAAACATCTACTATCTCATTACCTGATGAGCTAGGAACAACTATTATTTTAGCAAACATATATTGTGTCCTCTTACTTGGACAAAATAGACACAAATTATTATTTTTAGCAAACATGTACCATCTCATTACTTGGACAGGCTGGAGACAAACTTTTCTTTTCTCAGCAAACATATACAGTCTGATTCCTGGGACAAGCAAAAAAAAACAACTTTTATTTTCAACAAACATTTACCATCTGATTACTTGGTTGAGCTAGGAACAACTGACTTCAATGTACCCAGTAAGTAGCACACATAGTCTTCTTATCAATCTAATTTTAATACCACTCCCATGAGCTATTGCATCAGCCAATAATTTAATTTTACTTTTTATATACTTACATACATTCTTTTACTTTTTTGTCTCAAAGTATACCTTTTTCTAATATTGGAAATTGTATAGTTTCCATCTTGGCTAATTAAATCACTCATTATGCTTTCATCTTTAGATAAAATCAACTTTTTGATTTTATCTTTACAAACAATCAAAAAGACAAATTTCTTTTAATACAAAACATTTTTTTTGCTAAAAGCAAATTACAATTTAGAAAAGTTTTTTCCGTTATAAATTAATATTAATTTTAAAAAAAATCTCATTATAATAAATACAAGATTTAAATTCTATTTAAATAATTTTTTTAGAAATAACGAAAAAAAAATACATTTATATGTACATGCATCTGAAAATTACAAGTGATAATATAACTTAAATACAAAAAAGTGTTCCACACATAAACAAATGTTATTACAAGCTTAGTTTTTCTTTTGATATAGTTTTGATGTGCGAATACATTTTATTTATACACATAATACATACACTTGTACTGTGGGGTAAATAGGAATATAGTATAGACCAAGCCCATTTGTTTATGTACCATATATAAATATTTACAATATGTATCTAATTACAACTTATTTGATCTATTAAAATTATATAATTTTAATACGATAAAAATTAGCTGTGCTGAATCTTCAGAAACAGCCATTTTGTGCATGGCCATTATACACGGTCTGGCACAATTTATACATATATATTAATATAAAAAATACTAAAACAGAATTTAAATTTAAAATTTAGTAAGATGTATTGTATCAAGTATACATTCAGTGCTTTTACAACATATTCATACTTAGTTTGCTGAGAACATAACTTTTTTGCTGATATAAATGTTACTTGATTTTTGGTTCATCACATATTCATTTGGTATAATAAACCATGCTTCTTTTATTTTATGTTGGCCATGTTCATTTTATTGATTATAAAAAAATGATGAATTAATAGCTTTATACTTTATCTTAGATTTTTTTTATATATTAATGAATGTTGGATCATTCTAATTCTAAAATTTGCCATAGTTTCACCATATTATATTAAATTGAGGGAAGTAGATGAAGCTGAATGAGAAGAAACAGAATGAACTGAAATAAATAATTGATTAACTATGGCTCACTCTACACACAAACACCCACATATTTTGAATGTCACACTTCAGGGAGCATCTCAGAGCCATGGATGGGGGGAAGGATTCTATGTATCATGTGTGTGGCATTAATTGTGCATTTTTAATAGCAAATGTTAGATATATCATAAAAAATATTATAACAATACATTAATAAGGTATGACTAATTTGTGCATTTTATGAAATAGCAATGTATTTTATTCTATATTTGCTTCATGATAGGTATAAAATAACAATGGACAACTTAATAAATAATGAAGTAATTTATTATTGAAAATAATTAAATAAATAATGAAACAAATTTATAGCGTCTTTAAAAAATTTCTTGTTCAACACTTTTCAAGATGAAGATTACAACACAAGTTTAAGTCTTTTCCTATTTATGACTTTACATAATAACTTTTCACATTTAAAAAAAATATTATCATTAATTTCCATGTAATTTTTCTAGAAATAGTTTTATCCATTTTATTCTGGGTGAATCACTATATAATTTGTTCAGTGAACCATTCAAATTCTAAATATTTTATTCTTCTATTTCATTCCTGAATAAAAGATAATGTCATTTTTTAACCATTTCAGTTTTTCACTCTTGTTTTTTTTTTTTTTTTGTGGAGTACAATACTCCTTTTTTTTATTGTTTGAATATTTAAAAAAAAAAAAAAAAACAATATAAAAACATTAAGGATTCTTGCTTTATATTATCTTACTGTCGATCTTCCTGCTTTAAGTATTATTAATCAGAACATTAAATGCCATTATATATATAGTGTTAGTATTTTATTTCTTCTTAAACAGATCTTCTTGGCAGTTCCTTTATGGAGTTTTGTTTATCTCTAGCAGTTTTTTCTAGGAAGATACTGGTGCTGCATTAAGGATAAGAACTAATGAGCTATTTGCTCTTGTCTACCATTCCATATTATATAAAAATTCAAATGTAAAAAAGTACTTTTGTCACTTTTAATAAATTAAAGTAATTATAAATTTACACTTCTTGTGTAATTTTAACTTGATAGATAATTTATTTTATCTCATTCTCTATTTCTATCAAGAGCAGAAAGAGAAAAAAAAAAAATTTCTCATTTTCATCTTTTCGACTTAATTTTCATAAAAGAACATCTTTTTTTTATTTATAAATTTTTGGGGATCATTTCCACAATAAATTTATAAAGGCCATTTGTTTTGAAATGAAGGAAAAGTAATTTCAGTTCTACATGTATGTATGTGTGTACATATATGCATATGCAAACACCCATCCATTGGTTACCATAAGTATCATTAAGTAACTTTGGCATTGCCAAGATAATAATTATAATATATATGGACACTCTTTTTGGCTGTGGTATAATAGTCCACATTCGCCTGTCCAAAGTTAGAATTTTGTCTTTTGTGTTATTAATAAGTTTATTTAAATACTTTATAGAACAATTATATTTTTGGTAATTCAATATTTTACTTTACCCAACAATCTGTCATTAAAAGTAAGCAGATCATATTCTCTCCAAATTTTTTATGGCTACTTAGTACACACACTTTTTATGCATTAATTAGCCATCTTTGTTCTTTCTTAATGTGAGATCAAGATATTTTATATGAGACAAATTTTTTGCATAAATTTAGGAACAATCAGCACATAATGACATAAATATAAAATCCATTTTATTTACAATCTATATTTACATAATACATGCACAAACACTCCAATCCTTTTGATACTCTAGAAATAATGCTTTCAATCACATATGTAATCTAATAATTTAGTCAGATTTCTTACATACATATGCATTCCCAATCTGCTCTCTTCCCTTTTTAACCAGTGCTTTGATATTGTGAAAGAATACTTGCTGATCAATTGAAGCAAAATAGCAATTTATCATAGTAATGCTATTAGAACATAATTTTTAAATTAAATGACTAATATAAACCTCAGTATTTGTTTTCATTAACAGGTCTTTTAGTTTTTTTTTGTTGCAGTGTTTTATTTCTCTTTTCAATTTCTTATTGGGTTTAAAGAAAAGGGAGGAATAAAAAAGAGAGATTGGAGAAAACCAAAAAAATATATACTACTATGGTTTAATTTATAAATTCAATGTGTACCTAAAATCTAAATTCATAAAGAAATAAAAAAAAAAGTAAAAGTTAAAAAAGAATATTTAACTGGTTAGAAATTTAGTTTAAAAAAACTTTGTGCTTTGCTTTGATCATATTTTTATTTAAAACGTTTTTATTTGGAAAGCATTGAGAAACATTAAAATGGTGCTCACTTAAATTGCTATATTATTACGTTTTTAGTTTTAATTTAAAAAAAAGGTAAAACCCCTCATACTCATTTTTTAGAGATGACCTGGGCTCATCTATGATATTGAAAAGAAAGGGGATTTTAAACCAATTTTGTATAGCTGATGAATACTACCAATAAATTAGGCTTGATTCATTTAAGTTCCCATATCTTTGACATTTTTGATGCCACTAGATGGTGCAAATGGGTCAGATTGAATGCAGATCTATGTCATATAAATCATTTAAAATAGATATAAATATTGAAAAAACTACTAAAAACAGAAGAGGAAAAGACAAATTAGGTGATACATTAGTGATTTATTTAGTAAAAATTAAAAAATGAGCAGTAAATCAGATTTTCTAAAGAAAAATTAACAGCAGCTATGTGTGCCTGAAAAAGTATATAATGATTTAATTGATGAACAAAATAAAGTCAGAATTGCCTCTAGGTCTAGAAGGCAATTATTGAGAAATATATCCAATGATTCACGAGCAGTAAGGGTTACAAAAAATAGTAAAAAAGTAACTAAAAATTCTCAAGAAGTGAAGACTAAACCTACAAAAACTGAAATTCCTAGTAAAAATAATACTCAATCTAACGTTTTGAGTGGGTGCCCAAGTGATACAGTTAAAACTCCAAAAATATGTCAGGATACTGCAAATGCAGAAATATTTCAAATATATCCAATAAATAATGAAGTTAAAATAAATATGAGCTCTATTTCTGGTTTTATTTAATCAGAAAATAATATGCAAAATCGTAAAGTTGACAAGTTTTAAAAAAATTATTTAAAGGGCAATAAACAGTAAGCAAGTATTTTGGTCATTATTGATTAGATTTAATTCAAAATAAAAAATAAAAGTTCCACAAATATTAGTCAGAAAACTAATTCCCAGCCATACCCTGACCAAATAATACCCCCAAAACAATTTTGTAATACAGAAAGAGTCTCTATGATAGATTATGAAAATGCAAATAAAACCACAATAAAAAAAAATAATGCTAACAAAACTGCTGAAATTCAAGCACATGAATATTGGATGAACTGTAACTTTCCCCCATTTAAATCTAATACTACTAATCAAAATACTCAAAGGAAAAAAACAAGATATAATTAATCAAACAGAACCTCTAATTCCCCAACCCAGAATTGTATTAACTCCAGTTAATGCCTTAAATAAATAATCCTATGCCTTAGTGATGGGAAATAATAAAGTCAACTTGAAAGAGCAGAGTAATATTAACACAATAGAATAGCCTGCCATCTGAGACATGAAAGAGGAAGAAATTTTCTATCCAATGAATGAAAACAATCTGTCAATGCCAAATGAAATATCTGAAGAGATATAGAAAATTATCAAAAAGTAAGTGAAAAACTCAAGAATTCCACCCATGTTATATAATTCTTTCATGAAATACCATAATGATAATACACTTATCCTCACCACTACTAATGAAAGCTTCCAGCTATTCTGTTTCCTGTCTGATGACTTACTTGAGCTCCTCATGAATATACAGATTGGTGATGCTGTTAAAAGGATATACCACCACCCAAACAGGAGGTATATAATAATTGAAATTACACAATGTTACGGAAAGGGAGCTTTTCAGAAGAAATCAGCTACTCCTTAAGCAGAGATTCCTAATCAAGATTGATAAGAACAGACCTACAATAGTGCATGCTTTAGCTAAAAACTGCTATGTCAATTTTATGGAAATATACCTCTGACTACTAAGTAATTTTGGGAGGGTAACTAGGTGTACATACCTAATGGATAAAAGGTCAGGAATTTAATTTCTGTCAAATACGGCTGCCTTCTTACTAAAATTAAACAATGACACATCACCAATGGAAAATTCCTTCAACACTGGAAGGGGACAAATGCCCAATTTTTCTTTTCCAGAGGCATACAACCCCAATGCTTTCTTTGTGGTGAGCATACACATCTTATTAAATCATGTCCCAGGTGAGTGTGTGATATCTGTAAGCCAAGGATAAACAAAAACCACAAGTGCCCATTGAATCATCCTGATAAACCCCTACAGTCATATAAGCTACTCTAAAACAATGATAACCAATGGAATACTGCATACAAAGCCGAATCAGGTACAACAGTCTCAACAGAAAAACATAAGCTATAATGATGATAAAAAGCATTCACCAGTTATATCTGAATAATAACAGAAACCAGATATAGGAAATCATATGCCTTATGAAAAAAACAGAGTATTAAACTCTCCACAACAGCACTAAAGTGAAAAGACAAGTGAAATAATAACTGAGGGCAATGCAAGTAATCAATTTTTTAACCAAAGTAAAATCCCAACCTATAATATGAAGAAAAAGCATGAGGATTCATACAGCTCCCATCCTGACAATCCTGAGTTCCAGTCATCAGAATCAGACCAGAAAAGAGTAGAGAAACAAATGTAAATAGAATACATAATCAAAGAAGTAAAAAGGACACAAAAAGAACAAGACTGATTGTCCTGCAAGATGATGAAGAAAGACAAAGAAAATCAAATTTAATGGAATTCAATGAATGAACCCATAGAAAATTCTTAAAAACATTGGTCCTGAATCCCCAAATGTGGGGTAGTGCAGTCCTGTGTAAAATAACAAGTACATGAGTACTGATGAAGCTCAGCACTGTAGAGAACAATTTCTGCTACTGAATGAACTTTATACTGGGAAACCCCTCCCTGGTATTAAACCCTAAATAAAAATAATAGTCTAGAAAAAATGAGACTAAGAATAGCTGGAGTAAATGTGATGGGACTTAACTCCTTTAAAAGAGCATATGCAATTAAGAGATGGCTTCAGAATACTGATCCTCACATAGTATGCTTCTCAGAAACAAAACTGCATTGGAATTCACTCTCAGAAACAAAACTACATTGGAATTCAAACTGTAAAATAGGCTTAATTCTGGAGCAATTCAGAATATTTCAATATTCAACTTTAAATTTTACATTCTCAGGTGTAGCATTTTCTGATAAATAAGAAATTCACCTTCAGCAATTTTAGAACTAGTTACCAAAGCAATGAAATGTATATTAACCATCACAATAGATAACACACAATTGAACATATATCTTTACATTAAACCTGAGCCTTATACAGTACATTTGATAATCCAAAGGATTAATGCCTTTTTTTCTACAGATACAAATCCTGTAATATGTTTTGGTGACTTTAATATGGCGTATAACAAGTTCATCACCAAATATCTCCATCTTCTAAATCATATTATGCTGTGTGGAGAGGGTTTCTTCCCACAAAATGCATTTTCTTTTTACACATTGCAAAAGAATTGATCTTTTATGTTACACCCCAGATCTACACTATTACATTGAGGTAAAACTCCAACTTGTACCATTTTCAGACTACCTTGCCCTCATGGTTACTTTACTTCTAAATCCCTTGGAGTTGGTCTGCCTCAATCGCACACATACAATTCATGTCCTGAACAAGGTAACCATGTCTGACTAATTTTCTTTGAGGCATATATATTGTTTGATAAAATAAATATTTTGAAGCTTCCTCCAATCCAAGCATTGTCTTCATTTGTAAGAATCTTCAGTACAATAATTGATACACATACTGGAGATCCACAGGACCAAATCAGCTACTAAAAGATCTGGATCAGACTTATATAAAACTAGGCAAAATGTCAAGCACACAAAGTGAGGTCCAACAAATAAAGACACTAAAATTTTACAATACTGTGAAAAACAGAAGATGCTTGTGCACTATCTGGAGATCAAGAGGACAAATATATACCTAAATAACAAGCATAACTGGACATGTACTTATATAAGATGGGAAATTGGAGTATCCAACTGGCCCACATCCATCATGATAACAAAAAATCAAAATTCCTATGGAGGACTAACAATGCTTATGGAAATTCATAAATTTCTTCCAAACCAAGTTACAGGATCACCCATTTACAGTTGGAGACTACTGGATAATGACAGAATGCCTACCAGATTATAATATTAAAGAAAAGAGATGTTGTTGTGAAGCTCAGGGAATATCCAGAGGGAATCTACCCCAGTTTAACTTTAATTCCCAGATTTGTATTCCTCTATCTTAGCCAGTTCACTGCCCTAATTGTTTGCAGAATGATCAATACCCTTTCTGGGAATTTACAAGCATTTTGGACCTATATTCTGTTGCACTAGTACCTTTCCTGAAAAAGCAGATGAACCCCTCCCCACTCTCTAACATCAGGCCAATTTCAATGAGTGGAATGCTTAATCAAAGATAAATTACATGAACAATTATATAATCACAATTCTAAATATTAATTTGCCCACAAGGGTACATCTACAACTGAGGCCATTCTGCATTTTATGCTTCTACTTGAACATACTAGATTGAAAAGGAAATCAAGACCAATTGTGGTCCAGCTGAATTTCTCTTCAGCTTTTGATCACATAGTACCAGCTACACTTTTTCCCACTCTGGGTGAGTATCTAAATTTCCTGAGATCTACATTAGAATCATAGGAAACCTACTTTTCAACAGGTCTATCTTCACTTCTACAGATGGGAGGTTGACTCTGGGTTTCCGACCTCACTTATCAATACTGCAGGGCTTACCTTTGAGCATACTATGCTTTACAACTTCCATAAATCCATTTCTAATAGAAATTGAGCAATGTTTATGGGGAGTTTATCTTCTAGCACTTTGGAAAGAGATTCATCACATCTCATATGTTGATGACATGGTGGTATTTTTGCATTCTAAAAAATATCTACCAGATCTCTAAAATTACTGAGAAATACACCAAAAATTACAACCTGAAAATAAACCATGAGAAGTTGTCTATCTGGAACATGAGGTCTGGCAATAAAATACCATATTTATTCTCAGCAGAACTCCAGAAGTTCCTGGGTTTTCCTATTGCAAAATCTAAATTAATATTAAGGAGAGAGATCCAGCAAATAATTATTCAGATGACCACCAGGGTGGTGGAATCACTATCATGAATTTCATTGTCCCTTTCCCAGAATATCATACTACCTACAAATTATCAAACCTACTAAGGCATTTGAGCAGAAAATTAACACTGTTTGTTTGAGATTACTTTGGATGGTGGAGATAGTTATAATCTGCCTTGCTAAGGTCCAAAGACCCAAAGAACTAAATGGACTTGCTTCATATAATTTATATAAAGAGATCAGAACCTGACATTGAACTTCCAATAAAGCCTACTGATACTCCCCCTCCTATGCAGAGCCTACGAATTTATTAAATATAAAAATATGTCCAGTGGAAATTATGTATTTGTGGTAGTGACTTATCCAATAGGAAAATCTACTGGGAAATTAATGAGCTTAAATACATAATAGCATATAAAAGTAATTTACCTGCTGACAAAGAAGCTGCAAAAAAACCAAAACAATTAAATTGGCCAAGTACTTTCAAGGTTTTCCCTCATATTCATGGCCAACATAAGTTATAAATCATTGATGTAATGTTGCTAACTAATAAAATATGCAAATGTGTATGCAAATTAATTTGTCCATTTTTTTGAGATAGAAAAATATGAGTCACGTCTATTGATGGCATTATTAGTGATAATAATGCCATCAATAGACGTGACTCATGTTTTTCTATCTCAAAAAAATGGACAAATTAATTTAGCCATCAATAGGCGTGACTCATGTTTTTCTATCTCAAAAAAAAAATGGACAAATTAATTTGCATACGCATTTGCATATTTAATTAATAATGCCATCAATAGACATGACACATGTTTTTCTATCTCAAAAAAATGGACAAATTAATTTGCATATGCATTTGCATATTTTATTAGTTAGCAACATTACATCAATGATTTATAACTTATGTTGGCCATGAATATGAGGGAAAACCTCAAGACTACTCGGTCAATTTAATTGTTTTGGTTTTTGCAGCTTCTTTGTCAGTGGGTAAATCACTTTTATGACCTTAAATACAGGAACCAGACTTCTGTTCAGGTGGAACTTGAAATAAGTAACAAATAAATAACCAAGAGAGCTTTGAATGGGTATCTAGAGCCAATATATATGGATTTCTTGGTGACGCTAAACCTTGCAGCCCTGCCTACCAATAGTTTCCTTGTGTGGATGAGGGTCTTTATGAAGCTGGAACCCCTATACAAACAATGTGAAAGAGATGAGGAAACCATACAACACATTTTTTATTCCTGTCCAAGATTGAGCCAGGTGAGAGCTGATATCAGGTCTTTTTGGTGGATATAGGAGACCTTTTACCACTGAAAGCAGCCATACAAAAGGGAGTCTACACTCATATCAGGCTATATACCTTTACATTGTGCATAATATGGATTACAAGATGTAAATTGATCTTTGGGAAGGTGGACTGGGACATGTGTGGTACATTTAATAAACTTATTAATGATGTTAAGATAGGAACCTGGTGCCTGACAACTTATATAGAGATACATGGGAAATGGCAAAGTTACCAGATAATTGTGGATCAATCAGAAAGAAATTGGTTAATTTATTGTTGTCAGTTTATTTTATTTAGAGTGTTTGATTTGATTTGTATTAAATGTTTCTGATAATTATTGTCTTCATCAAAATTAACCTTACAATGTTTCCCTATTTATTTTCAGTTTTTAACAAATCAGTAATAAAACAGCTTTTTAAAGACATAATCATAAAAATTCCAAAACACATCTGTCAATTATAATTCAAAAAAGGTTTTAAACATTGTCATCAATAAATTTTGTATATCAACACTATGTAATATTATGATGATGAGAATCCCCAAAAAAACTTTGGAATCTTTGATTTTAGAAATTGAAAAGACAAATACTACTAAAAGTTCACAAAAGATAGATCTGTCAATGAAAAGTGAAGAAGTAGCTTTGATTCCACTTTGAATCTATAAATTTTTCAAAGCCAAAATTGGTTCTCTTATTAGTAACAATAATCTCTGAATAACAAAACTTTTTAAGTGATTTAATTGCATGTTCAACACTTGTACTATATTATATTTGTTCCAATGAAAAAATGTATTAATAACTTTCAAATTGTTTTATCTATGTATTAGTCCTGCAGGATTTAAATATAAATATTTGCAAAGTTGTGCAGGCTTAAGTGTTGTAGATGATGATTTAGCAGTTGATTGATAATTTCAGTTTTTTTTACCATATTTTTATTCTCCATTCATATTTGTCCACCAGAACTGTGATCTAAGTATAGCCTTCACATGCATTATTTTCAGATAAATTTTAAAATAAATTAAAAATATGATTCCAATTGTCTGGTAGAATAAGTATGTGCTCAATAATTAATCCACAACAATTGCAAAATTATAAGCTATTTTATTTTTCCAAATGGGGCTTATAATTTCAACTAGACATCTTTCTAGTTAGCCATGTAATATCCATTTCAGTAATTGAATATAACTTTGGACTTGTTTAGTCCACTTATATATTATTAGACAGATAAATTAAAGTTCATGGTGTCTATATAATTTATCTCACTAACATTATATTGTTTTTCTTTGATATCACATAGACATAATAAAACATCCCACATGTCTAATTTTTCTTTTCTAGCTTATAAAGTATTTCATACCATGATAATCCATTTATTCAGCACAGCATGCATTGATTTATATATTGTTTTTTAGTACTAAATATTTCTAAAAGCATATTATGATTCATGCAGATTTGACATTTTTATCCATAAAAATAGTGATAAAATTTCTTTTTGGTAGAAATAACCATTAATGATTATTTATTAATCTAGCTGTAATAATACTTAGTAAATGTTTAGACATTAATAGCAGAACAGTTTTTTTAATGTTACAAATATTTATTTTATTCCGCTAAGTGATTTCAATGCTAAACATATCATAGTCATAAGCATTACACAATTAAAGTTCATTAAACTCTTATTTTAAAGTTGTTTTGTTTGCTATTAATAGAATTAGCATACAATTGAATTTCAGTTGTTAACTTCCATTTCAATAGTCAAGTGTCATTAGCCGAGAGGTCATTGCAGCAGCCTTGCAAGCAAGGAATTGGTTGCAGACAATTGTGGGTTCACCTCTTAGACGATGCTATGACATATGAAAAAAAAAATTCCATTTCAATAAATGTAAAAAAAGTTATAGATAACATTTTTTGGAAAGAGGGGGATAGTTTCTTTGTAATTTATGGCTTATATATTTTGGCTAAAAATCATGCCTCTTTCACCTTTCTCTTTCAATCATCTCTCACAGCAAATGATATAAGCCCTAGAGAAATTGAAATTGTGATGTGTCTGTAGCTCATAATCCATGAATATTGATGAGTTTCCACTGTCTTTCTTAACCTTGTTGAGCAAGAAATTGTGCAGGAACAATCTTGTGGACAAGTTAGCTGTTTTCCATAGTAAGCTTTAAGCAGGCTGAATCTTTGCATGCAATTTTGTACATCATCTGGTGGGTAGCATCAATTTATTTAATGGCAGAGGTGACCAAAAACTAATATATTTATTGGAATATAATTTTCATAATTTCTGCATGATTTGCTCCATTCTACAAAATAGGGTATTAGCCTCCATAGCACAGATGGGAAATTGTGGCTCCAATACCATATTCTGAAGCATCTATAGTAATAATAATATCCAGGTTACTGTAATAAATAAGAAGTTTATTTGAAATTAAAAGATTCTTGGCTTTTAAGAAATATAAAACTTATTTTTTAGACTATCACCAAATGAGACATTGCTTTAAAGAAGTTCTTGTAAGAGTTTCAATTCTGAAAATGTGTATATATCATTTACATTTCATGGTATCATTTTTTACAACTTTCACTTTGTCTTAATTTGGATATTTGTCCAATGAACATCAACTCATTTGTAGACCAGTTACACATTGATGTATTTATCTTGGCTCCTATTTTATATAATTTTGAACAAACTCATTTAGTTGCCTTTCTAATTTCAGCTCCAATTCTGTGATGACCAAAATATCATTGAAAATATTAAATAATTCCATCAATGCTATAAAAAAGATTATCTATTTTTGTCTGGAAAATATTAAGGGCCACCATAATTG
Source organism: Epiperipatus broadwayi (assembly GCA_028023455.1). Classification (NCBI taxonomy): domain Eukaryota; kingdom Metazoa; phylum Onychophora; class Udeonychophora; order Euonychophora; family Peripatidae; genus Epiperipatus; species Epiperipatus broadwayi. Next base: position 1,647,885 of record JAQFVV010000207.1, read on the forward strand.
CATATGGAAATTTATTATATATATATATATAAACAAAAAAAGACTTATAAATCCAATAAATAATATAATATTATATTTCAACCAGAGGACTGGTTTTCATCAGAAAGAAAAAAATACATATAAGTCTTTTTTTTGTTTTTATATGTATTTCCTTTGGTTAGTTTGTTATATATTAATATTTTATATATATATATATATATATATATATATATATATATATATATATATATATATATATATATATATATATATATATATATATATATAACTTTAAGGGCTACTTTTTGGGTGAAGTATAAACCTTTTTGCAGTCAATCTAATGCTTCACATAAGCTAGGAACTGGATAGGTACCTTTATTAAATGGCCAGTTTTATCACAACAGTAGCATGTTACCAGTTATTTTATTCTACTGGAATCTGGTATATATGTATTTGTTTTCATAACGATAAATAAAAAGTCCTAAACATTGTCAAGCATAATTTCTTGTAAAACACATTTCTTTATAGCAATATTATATAAAGTTGAGGTCAGGTTTAGTCAAGAACACTTTTCTAAAATTTGAATTCAATATGCCATACAAAAGGTAATCTAACAATGTATCATTAACTTCTGGTTTAAAATCACAATATTTAGCCAAATTTCTCAATCTTATGTTATAGTCTACATATTTTACAAGGAGTTATTGTTTTCTGTTTCTTAGTTTTATATTGAACTACCCATTTTGTTAGTTTTAGAGTAAAATAACTATTTAATTTTTATTTAATCCATGGTATTGGAATTTCTTAGATATTTTAGAATCATGCAATTTATTTTCCCATAGTGCAACATCTTGTCTTGCAAACCATAAGAGTTTAGACACTTACATTTGTTTCTAATCTATTTTTATGACAATGTAATGTTCCCCATGGTCAACATAATTTTTAGCAAAATAGTATTCTTTATGTCAAATACTTTGATATTATTACACAGTGACTATATTTTTTGAAGATAATGGTATTATGTATCAATTATTCTAAGGTTGAACTGTCTATTGCAATATTCTATCATGGTTTGCACATATTTTTATTTCACTATTGACTGCATCCATTTTGCTATGATCTGAGGGTATTAATTAAATACCAATCAGGAAAGCAATAATAACTAATTATGTTAACACAAATTTAGTTACAATATAATTTTTTAACAATAATAAATGTGAATAAATAAAAAAATAAATAATTTACAATTCCATAAAAATAAATATTCAAGTACTTTAATTACAGTCTTCTACACAAATGTGTTCTTTACTATGGTATGTATATGAATGTGCATTTTGGAACAAATATGCTTTAAGTAATTCAATATTTTCTTTAGCCAACCATCTGTTATAAAAGTAAATAAGTCATACTCTCTCTGAGTTTCTTTGTGATTACTGAGGATACACTCTCTTCATGCATAAGTAGCCATTTTTCTTCCCCTTCTAGTTTTATACTGGGATTTTTATATGAGCCTAATCTTTTGCCTACCAATGGCTGATTTATATAATAGTTTGTTTATTATACTTTCAAATTATTGATATTAATATATGTAGATTTTTATTACAGTATATTAAAATTAAGATAATAAATTATGTTACAATCTGTACATAATTCTGTAATTATGATATCCATATTATTTACGTTTTCATCTACATAATATAACACAGACATTCCAAATATACAAAGATTTCATCTTATCAGCAGCAAATTTTTTTTTTGAAATTATCTATGATTCCAAAATAACAAACTCATTACCAAAATGCCTGTGTTCAATGACATAACTAAAATAAGAATAGATAACATTGTAAACCGTATCAAATTTACATTATTATCATGAATCAAGCAAAGCACTATATTTTTCAAATAATTTGATGAGTCAACCGATAATATTCAATGATGGTAATTTAATGAAGTATTTTGTATAATTTGCAAATTCATGAAGACCTGCTTTTTGTGTAAAAATCTATCTGGGTACAACTAAAGGAAAAGATATGTGTAAAAAAGTGATTAACTGTTTTATAGAAAGTGAGCCTGAATGAAAAAAGGTCATTGAATGGTACACCAAGAATCTGCAGCTATAAGCACTACTTTTACAGAATTTATAGAAGAATTAAAAAAGTTTATTCGAATGCAAAACATTTTCATGGCATTCTCCGCAAAATAAAACTATAATTGTAGCACATGGAAGAATTGTTTGATAAAGTATTATCATAAATACTCATACTATGCAATTAATACAAGATTCTTTTGAATTTTATGCCAAAAGATTGCCTCCAATTACGAATCTCTCTGACATCACACAGATGTAAGATGGCTATTTGATGGCAAAGTACTAAAAAAGTTTTAATATTAAAAGATAAATTACGAATTTTTATTTTTGATCAAAAATCCCGCATTAGCATCTCGTTTGTCTGATGAAAATTCGATGTATATGTTTGCTTACCTCATGATTTTTTTTGGAAAAGACAACAAATGTAATTTTTCTCTGCAAAGCGAAACTATCAATATATTCATTTTAAACACAAAATTGCTTCAAAAGAAAGTTTCTGCATGATTGAGAAAATACAAAAAATCTTGTTTGTCTTCATGAATTTCTTGAAGTAACATTTCATTATTAGCATAAAGTAAAAAAATAATAATTAACCATATCATAAATTCGATGATTTGTTTTGAAAAAATATAAACTTAAATGAAAATAATTAAGATGACAGGATACCACTTGTTCCATCCCTTCCATTTATTAATCTTTCATAGTCCCCTCGAGAAGAACAAATGGAAAATAGATTCAGCCTTTGAATCAAATTTTTCATAATTTTAAATCCAGAAACAAAAACAATATCATTCATTGGTAAACTCAATCTTAAATATTCTGTTTCCGTTCACATCCACATATCTTTGTTAAACTGCATTTTCGTCGTTATTGGTTATTAAAAATAAATATAGAACTTTTTTATGAGCAGAAAACATTTGAAAAAAATCTTAAAATTGTTATGACAAATATTTTACTCGGTATTGGTTATTTATGTAGCAATAAAACACATCCATCATATGAAATTATTATTAAAATATCTTTTGTTGTTTTTGTATTTAAAAAAATATAAAAAGAAAATTACATAAACAAAGTAAATATAAATACAATAAAATTATATGATAACAATATGTGACCCTTAAGAATATTTTCTTTTTTTTTGGGGGGAAGGGGGGTGACTTAATGTTTTTACATATTTCAAAATAGCATATATATCAATTAAATTGAAAACACTGTACTAAAAAATCTATCTTCTGATTGGAATTTTAAGATTTTTTCACAATATATATTTGTGAAAATATAATGATTAGATCATAAAACCAGTCATTGTATTCTACAATTTTTTGAATACGATAATACAGTGTTCACTATTGTAAAATCATATCTCTATTGGATTGGACATATAAAGAAAAACATGATGTGAGATTTCCCAAAAGATGCTTCATGGGTAAACCTGAGCATGGTTTGTGTGAAAGAGAGGAACCCCATGTACATTAGAAGGATTATCTCAAAGACATTCTAAAGAAATGCAATATTGAATGCTTCCATTATTAAATTATGACAAAGAATAGAATACATTGGAGAGCTACAATTAGATGGAGGGTTGAAGTATTAAAAAAAATTGTATTCTGCTGAAGAAATTAAATGACAGCATCACAAAGTATCAGATAATCAGAAAATGAACAATCATGTTGTTTATGTAGGAGTATTGGTGTGTGATGGATTGATTTGCATAGTGATTGGAAACTCATTTCTAGAGCAATTTTTTTACCATGGATTTGGAATGCCAATGCCATTCGATCAGTGTGATGTGTATATGAATATCCATTTATCTAAAAAATGCATCCATTCACTAAATAAATAAATTTTTGTAGTAGGCTAAAAATATATCAAAAATGTAAAAAGAATTTAAACTCATACATTAAATGTTTGATCTATTCTTGATACTTGGAAAAAGAAAAGTCATACCTATTGATTATTTAATAAACTTGCATGTAACATTAAGCAAACAGATCCAAATATATATCATAATTAATGACCTGCTTGGTTATAAACATAATTTATTATAGTCTTTTCACAAATTGATGATTGACATTTATAAAAATATTTATCAAACAAAAGTATCTCTCATTGAATAATCAAATTTTGGAAATGAGATTTGCTGTCCAAAAATATTATAAATATCAACTGTTTTACACAGAGTTTAATATCCCTGATTTACATCAGAATTTTATAATGCTAATAATTTCATAATATAAGTAAAAGTAAGCATAGTTCACAAATGAGAATAACTCAAGAAAGAGTAATTTGAAATTCTGTATTAAAAAATATAAATTATCCACTAAAAATGGAACTTGAAAGTTAAAAGCCTATACTAAAATTTTTATGGGAAAAATATTTGAATAAAATTAATAACAAAAAGCAGAAAAAATGTTCTCATTATATTTATGATGATATTCTTCTATTCAAATTAAAGCTTTGTAATATTTTGTATCAATCGAGGTAGTTGTGGGTGATGTGATCGATCACCACCAGCTGATGCTGCAATAACATCAACAATCAGCCTGAAGTTTGCAAGTGATAAATTTATATCCAAAAGTAGCTGAAAATTGACAAATAAAAATGTCTGAGACAATGTATATCCAAGAAATACATCGGCAGTACAAATTATAAAAAAAAAAAAACCAAGAAAATGCTATAAAATTTAAATTAAAAAAAAAACAGAAATCAGTGAAAATAAAACAAAGACAGATCCCCCCCCCTCTAAAATCAAGAATTCTTCTCTTAAATGAAAAAATGAAATGCTTGAGGCAATGTATATCCAAGAAATACATCGAAAGTACAAATTATATAAAAAAAAAAAAATGCTATAAAATTCAAATTAAAAAAAACAGAAATTAGTAGAAATATGACAATGACAGCCCCCCCCCCCTAAAATCAAAAATTATTCTATTAAGTTGAAAAATAAAAATGCCTGAGGCAATGTATAGCCAAGACATACGTCGAAAGTACAAATTATAAAAAAAAAAAAAACCAAGAATATGCTATAAAATTCAAGTTAAAAAAACAGAAATCAGTGAAAATATGACAAAGACAGACCCCCTCCTTAAGTCAAGAATTCTTCACTTAAATTGAAAAATGGTGGAAATCCAAAAACAGAATTTCATCAAATTATTTAGCTTCCAATTTGCAAATAAGCATCTGCAATGCATTCAAAAACAATTATTCGGTCTCTGCTTTAAAATTATGGCATGATCATTTAAATTCATTGTTATTTAAAAAATAAAAAGCAATACATAAAAAATAATTATCAACATTCAATCTACCACTATCCACTACCCCCAAAAACAACTGAAATTGACAAACTATGTCGATGGTGTAATACTTAAAAAATAAAATATTTTCAACATTTGCAAATCATTTAAATTCATCAATATTTAAAAAATAAAAAGCAATACACAAAAAATAATTACCAATGTCTTTCCAGAAATTTCAATGATTGCACTTTTTTCAGTTCAAGAAATTGTTTTTCATGTCAAAAGCCAGTCCGGAAAAGCTATGACATCACATTTTGAAAATACAAAGGTGACATGAAATAGAAAGATTATTTGCAGCATAAAAATACATTAGCTATCAAAAAATTAAAATGAATTAAATATCCATTAGTTTTTACAACTTTTCTTTAAAATTATAAAATTTAGCTTAGTAGGCACTTGAATGTTTTCAGCATAAAAATCCATTAAAAAGGTTATTATTTAGATTTAGAATTCACATATTTAGAGGACAGATTTTAACACAAATAGTAACAGAAGATTAAAAAATGGTGGTTATTTGATTTAAAAAAAAAATACAGCAAAAGATGGCAGAAATTAGCAGATTATAATTTAGAAATTACAAAATTTAGATTGATGGTATATTAATGGCTTGCAACATTGCATCGAATAGATTTTAACCATGGTGCAATCTTCACCACATGAATTTGTTTAAGTATGAATCCAGGTAGCATTGAGCGATCTCCCACTCTCATTTACTGCACTATTTTGAAAGTCTTTCTACATTTTGAGTATGGGCTCCAGTAGAAGAAAAATCAACAATATTGTAAGAATGATTTACTTTGAAATGTTGGTAACCTGCAGCATTCAATTCCTCAGTTTTGTAGATCTTCCAGCAGTCAGAATATATGGAGAATCCTGGTGCTACATGTTATTTAATGGCATCTAGAAGAACAGATGCTGTTCCACCTGGAATAACAACAATAAAACACTCTTTCATTTCCCTATATAAACCACCAAATAACCATTGCTGTGGAAGAATTCTTTTCTGTTGGTTTTTGCATTTAGTGAATAAAGTTTTGTCTACCTCTACAATTTTCCCTGGGCCTCCAATTTTGCAAGATGGGAGAGATAGCAGACTTTCTTTACAGGCTTCTCTTAAATATTGCTTTTATGCAATGACAGTCTTCTTGTCCAAATCCATATCATTTTTTACAGATTTGATGGTCAATTGGTTTGTAATCCACTAGTAAATGAGTTGGATGGCTGTGACAAATAATAATTTGCAGCCTTCAAACCAGGTTCCTTTCTGAAGTGCTATGGAACATTGACAAGCAGAAACATTGCACCTCCATTGCACCTTTGGTCTTACATAAAGTTTCATTTGATGGCCATTGACACATACTTTTTGAGTAGGCAGAACACTTTTACTTTGTAGAAACTCCACTGCTTCATATTCTGTCTTTGGAAGATCCCAAATTTTTATCATTTTGAGTCAAAAAAGAAGATTATGAAAAAGATACTACTTAAATTTTAGCTGCTACTGATATTTCAGTGCGGGGATTTTGAAATGTTGCTAAAAGTTTGTGCATGTTTAATGTTGTATTCATGTGCATAAGAAAATAATCCATATTAACTCTGTCAAAAATAAAAATAATCCCAACAACTTTTATTTTTAGCACTATGAAATAATTAACACATCATAATAAAACTAAGCAGGTATTTCAAAAGACTAGTTCAGTTACATTTTGATTAAATTTGTCAGCTTTGGAAATTATATTTTTCATGTGAAATGTCTATTACATCATATTTCATTAATAAGTACAAACTGTGATGTAATATATTATGGTCCATTATATTTCTCTTTTTAAATATTTAAGTGGTATATGTGTATGGATTTAATTCAGTATTTTCCTAAGAATCTTATATAACATACATATATAATGAAATGTTTAGGCAACTATTTACCATTTTCTAACTTTTGCAAGTATGTTAAATGGTAATTTTAAAAATAAATTTGGTTTAGAGTGAAAGTAAATGCTTTCTTCACAGCATCATTTTTCATTCACTTGAGAATGTTAAGAAGTTTAACATTAGAAAACAAAATTTTATAATTTTAAAAGAAAGTTGTAAAAGATAATGGATATTTAATTTGTTTTATTTTTTGATAGCTAATGTATTTTTATGCTGCAAATAATCTTTCTATTTCATGTCACCTTTGTATTTTCAAAATGTGATGTCATAGCTTTTTTGGACTGGCTTTTGACATGAAAAACAATTTCTTGAACTGAAAAAAGTGCAATGATTGAAATTTCTGGAAAGACATTGGTAATTATTTTTTGTGTATTGCTTTTTATTTTTTAAATATTGATGAATTTAAATGATTTGCAAATGTTGAAAATATTTTATTTTTTAAGTATTACACCATCGACATAGATGTCAATTTCAGTTGTTTTTGGGGGTAGTGGGTAGTGGTAGATTGTATGTTGATAATTATTTTTTATGTATTGCTTTTTATTTTTTGAATAACAATGAATTTAAATGATCATGCCATAATTTTAAAGCAGAGACCGAATAATTGTTTTTGAATGCATTGCAGATGCTTATTTGCAAATTGGAAGCTAAATAATTTGATGAAATTCTGTTTTTGGATTTCCACCATTTTTCAATTTAAGTGAAGAATTCTTGACTTAAGGAGGGGGTCTGTCTTTGTCATATTTCCACTGATTTCTGTTTTTTTAACTTGAATTTTATAGCATATTCTTGGTTGTTTTTTTTTTTATAATTTGTACTTTCGACGTATGTCTTGGCTATACATTGCCTCAGGCATTTTTATTTTTCAACTTAATAGAATAATTTTTGATTTTAGGGGGGGGGGGGCTGTCATTGTCATATTTCTACTAATTTCTGTTTTTTTTAATTTGAATTTTATAGCATTTTTTTTTGTTCTTTTTTTATAATTTGTACTTTCAATGTATTTCTTGGCTATACATTGCTTCAGGCATTTTTATTTTTTGATTTAAGAGAAGAATTCTTGATTTTAGAGGGGGCTCTGTCTTTGTCATATTTTTACCGATTTCTGTTTTTTTTTTTAATTTGAATTTTATAGCATTTTTTTTTTTTTTTTATAATTTGTACTTTTGATGTATTTCTTGGCTGCCTCAGGCATTTTTATTTGTCAATTTTCAGCCACTTTGAATATAAATTTATCACTTGCAAGCTATGGGCCAGTTGTTGATGGTACTGCAGAATCTCCTGGTGGCAATTAAGCATGTTGCCCACAACTACATTAATCAGTAATATAACACTAATTTATTTTACTTCCCAAGAATGCAACTATATGTAATATTTATATATGGTAATATTACAAAGATGCATGAAAAACAGTATAATATTTACTCATCATGGAAACTTCTTAATAAATATTTAAACTACATGATTATGAGTCACTTGAGTAAATTGACTAAAAGAAATTAAAAGAAAAGTTAATTTATACATTTGGTCATATTATTAAAATTTATTTTGTAGTATGTGTTGCAAGGGGAAGAAGTTGTTTTTAAATCAAACTAAAAATGGATTTTAATTAAAATAATAGAAACAGAAATGCAATTAAAAAGTTTGCTTGCTTTTAATTAATTTGATAAAAAAAAAAGTAAAAACAAGTGGTAAAATAAAACTATTTTAGAAATCAATTTTATAAAAAAAGAAATAGAATGAGATGTTTTAAACCTAAATGAGTATGTGTGTTAATACACGTACAACTTTTTAAATCATTTAAAACATTAGAAATTTAATGAAAATAAAAGATTTTAATTTTTGGCAATGAAACCATTAAATAGGATCAAGAATCTGGTTCAATTGCTCCAAAAGGTCATCAAAAAAAATAAATAATGAAAGCATTCCTACGCTATTTTTTTTTAAACTTTAATTATTTTAAAAATCCCCTAGAAACCCAGATGAACGTTTGCCTTGCACTAAAACAATATTTTACTAAAATACCTTTCTCCATCTTTTAAACTGACTTTTGTCCAGAGCTTCTTTTTCTCTTTTAATTAATTCCATGCCATAAGTTACCTTTCCTCTCTTGTATTTTCCTGGCTTATAATTCTTTATTTTATCCCTTTCACATTCTGTTATATTTTCTGCCTCAAATCGCTGATCATCTTTAGGTCTAGCAAAACTCCACATATTTTTAAACTATCCTCACTTTATTATTTGTGCTATCAGCACTAGTAAATGGAAACTTTTTTATTTTCAACCATCTTTTTGAATGTTTGAAATAAGATTGTTCTATAGATGGGTTCTATTTTTGTTTTAAAATCATATTCTGAAAACTTTTCCTTAACTCTATTCTTAGTTTTACTTCCATGTTCTAAACTAACAGTTACTTTACTCAATTCATTTTTAGTTTCTTGAGGTAACTCTTTTACATTATTTTCAATCTCTAACTTATAGCTCCTTCTATTTCTTGTCTACATTTTCTAAATTTTCCACCACATTTTCTATCAGTACCCAATCTTTGCTTATTTCTAACTTTATTTCCACCTTCTCTGTCTGAACACTATCTTGCTCTAGCTCAATTTCTTTATTCAACTCATTTTTCAGATCATTTTCCATCTTAATTTCCTTTCCTACTTCCTGACTTTCCTTTACTCTTCCTCGTATTTCTCCCCTCATTGCCTTCATTTTCCTAATCATTTCTACTTTCAACTCACTAATTTCTTTCTTCATTGCTGCTTTAAACTTTGCCAGCATTCCTTGCTGGCTCTGTTTGAATTCTTGCTGCATTTCATTCATCATTTTTTCCTTCATTTTTTTATGCATTTCTCTATTTTCTTCCTTTATTTCAGTCATTATTTCCATCATCTTCTTCATCATTATCCTGAGCTCTGACTTTTTTTTTTTTTCCACTACTCCCATTTTCGAAAAAAAAAATTAAATTCCACTCTAACTTTTATTTTCACTTTTCCAAAAGTATAACTTCTTAATATTTATTTCTTTTTAACTTTCTTACATTCAATAATAAATCCAAAGAAACAAGAAAATGCTATTTAATATTTTATTGATTTTCTCATATGAAAAAGATGAACCCCCTTATACCAGACTGCTCCAACAATACATACCATAAGTAACAAAAACTGATCCCTACCTATGGAATCTTGTCTCTTACACCTGAAATCTTTCTCAATTGTCTAAAAAAAATCTCACATAGGCTTTAAAATTGAAGCCCTACATTGACTGTGGTAAAATTTGTTACCTGTATACTGGACATTCAATCCCCTTTTAATTACAGAGGATGCCACCAGATCACTGTGTATCTAGAAAATTTGTTTACCATGATCAAAAGTGGATGAGGATCATGGTTTACACTGACTAGACTTAGGGAGAAGCAAAGAATCTTAAACATTGTTCAGAAAATTGAGAAATAAAAGCAGACAAATGTCAGCCAAATTAAGTTTAAACAATTTTAAAGTTTTATTTAAGAGAAATATAAAATTGTAAAGTAAAGATTTGCACACAATAAATATGGTTATATCAAATGTGTGCTAGAAAAAATAAAAAATCAATGTTCTGGCAGAGAGACTAACTTCATAAAAGTGAATTAGAAAAGGAGGGGAAAGATTTTCCTGTAGCTGACAATTCACCCAAAGCAATTCTGGTTTTCTTATTCAAAAGTTCTAAAAGGAAAAGCAATGGAAAGTTTTTTGTATGAATCAATGAACCAGCATGGATGAGCATTCACTAGCTTATTGACTAATGACATCATATTGTCACAGGACTGCTGCATGGAAAAATCATGATTAAGATCACCAAGGTTGATTACAATGCAAGAACACAAAAAAAACAGTAGATTAATATGTCAGAGTATAAATTATAAAATGGAAGAAAACTTACATCTCCAATTTAATAAAATAGTAATATTAGAAAATACTTTGATGAAAATGATTTAAGATTAATAAAATATTAAATCTCTGATTTAAGGAAAACAAACATATAATACGGGTGAATCACCAACCAAATGATTGGGCAAAACTAAGCTGAGAATAATAATTAAAGGTCTCAATAAGAGACAGGTAAGTAATTTGAAAACCAGTTATGTCTGCCCTAGCATTACAAAAAAGTGGAATAATTAAAATTACAAGTAAATTTACAAACAAAATTCACAGTACATGCTCTGACAGATAAATTTAAAGCAAAATATAAAAGTTCAAATAAATCTAGTAAACAAAAGACTAATGTTTGACCTAGATTTTTATAAATTAATTAATCAGAGAGTGTATATGAGTTGAAGATATGAAAACATTAAATGCTTTAGTAGAAAGAAATGTTTTATCACCTAGAATTGAAATGGAAATTAAGAGTATGCTAGTGGTTCACCTAAATCAATTCCATTTTTTTATATACAGATTTAGGAAGAGGGAAAAATGTGGAAAACCAATGGAATAGTGCAGACAAGCTTTTCTTAACCTGGAAAAGAAATGTTGGAACTAAGGATGTCATAATTCTGCAAAACACTCATGGTCAGGTATGTTTGACCAGCCAAGGTTAGTCTCACACAAGAAAAGGAAAGATTATGAACTACGTAATCTGAACTATAGAAAATGAAATCTCTACAAAAAAAATCAGAACAATAAATACAATAAAATGCCAGCCAAAAGATTTACAGTTTGCACAAAGTGCATCACAGTGATTTAAATTAATTATAGAAGGATAAAATAGAAACAGGTGATCAAACTAAAATTTATGCAAGACTTTCAAAGCATTTAGCATGAGGTAATAATAAAACAAGAAGGCATAATAAGCATATAAAAACATAATCTCACCATAAACTCTCCAATAAGTGAAATGGGAAAAAAACTAGGCATCTTAAAACTAAGATTCCAAGACACTCAATAAAATACAATGAAAAGCAAATGCAGATAATGAATTAGATTAAATAATTAATAAAACTTTATACATCACACTTAATTTACACTGAGTGGAGATTTAATTAAAAGAAATGTATTTACCCTGGAATGAATAAGAAAAATTTTACTTTATGATAAAGCAGAGTTCACGTAGTTTTTCAAAAGAGTGTACACTTTTATTATAATTTCATCTTTCAGGTGTCTTCTCTTCATGATGACAATGAGTGTAGAGGCATATTTGGGGATCCTGTTTACATTAGACCTTCCTGGCATAATGAAAGAACAGCTTGGACTCAGAGATCCATCCTTAGTTTGTTAGCAGGGCATGTTGTAGGTTAGCAAAAGTAAAGAAGTGAGTTTTGGCATCATTGAGAAACAAAATCTTTTATTAACCATATGAATCCCAGCATGCTAATATAAAGCAAATGGTTGGATTATAAAAAGCTGAATCAATCACTTTCAATAGTTTGTCTCAGCCAAGAATAATCTCTCTCTAAAATTGCCTGAAATTTTTGGGGTTATTTATAGCCCCACCCTATCTCCCACATAAAATTTTTTGTTATTCAATTCCAAGCCTTAGGCCAGGGCAAATCTAAATCTTCCACTCAATCTAATTAAGAATTTTAACTAGGGATTAACTTCTAATAAAATAAACAACAACACAAAATTAAATCTCACTTTTAAATCAAACTAAAAATGAATTTTAATTAAAATAAAAGAAACAGGAATGCAATTAAAAAGTTTGCTTGCTTTTAATGAATTTGATTTTTTTAAAAAGTAAAAACAAGTGTTAAAAAAAAAACTATTTTAGAAATCAATTTTATAAAAAAAGAAATAGAATGAGATGTTTTAAACTTAAACGCGCATGTGTTTTAATACAGGTACAACTTTTTAAATAATTTTAAATTTTTTTAAACATTAGAAATTTAATGAAAATAAAAGGTTTTAACTTTTAGCAATGGACCCATTGAATTGGTTCAAACATCTGGTTCAATATATATATATATATATATATATATATGAACCAGAACTATATATATATATATATATATATATATATATATATATAGAGAGAGAGAGAGAGAGAGAGAGAGAGAGGGAGAGAGAGACAGCAAGTAAGGAGAGTAATTTTTCAGATAAATTGCAGGCTTATATAGCCTTTGTTTGTTGACATAATTAACAGATAGATACTGTTGTTACTGATGAACTCAAAATGTACCTATTTTACTCAAAAGATAAATATTGCACTTTAATTAGAACTCATTTGAATAAAACCAATATTTCTAACAATATATATTTCTTTAATTTTAACAGAAGAATATTGTAAAGTAAAATAAAAATAAAACAATTTTAAATTTCTTTTTTAAAATAAAATACATTTGTTTTAAAAGATTATTACAAATAATGTATTTTTAACTAACCAATATTACCTTAAATATTCACAATTTAAAATTTATAAATTATTGTATTTAAACAACAACTATACATGCATGCATATATATGTAAACACACACATGAGAATGCAATTTGTTCTTTAACTAAACCTATTGCTTTTTAAAATGTTAGCTTTTGTTAAAATATACATGTCTTTAAATTTATAAATAGTTTTATAATATTTTTTTTAGTTTAATGTGTATTTTTTTTTTAAATATAAGAAGAAAAAATAAATTATGAATTACTTTTAAAAAGATAAAAATAAAAACAAATTGTCAATTACTAGTTTTTATTTTGATGCATCTATAATAACTTCAAAATTAAAGATAAACACCACTTGTAACTTTAAACAATTATTAATATATAACAATATATTGTTATATGATAATGCCTATCTTATATTTAAAACAAGATGGTTTAGAAAAAAAAAATGTTGCCAGTATTTAAATTTTAAATGGTAACTTTTAGAATATTGTCAAAAAATTTTACTACCTTTTTTACATTTCTCATGAAATTTACTAGGTCATCACAGCTACCTTGCAAGCAAGTAGTTGGTTGCAGACGGTTGGGGGTTTGCCTCCCGGCCAATGCTATGACATATGAAAAAAAAAAAAAAACATGGGAAATTTTGTTTGAAGCTTCATTAAAAAAAAGCAAATATAAAAGGTATAAAATTCTTAGATTTTTATAAATTATACAATTAAAACTTCTTTTTCCATCTTATATATTGAAACAGTCAGATCTGTCTATCCTTCTGTTTCACCTATTATATACTATAGTAGTATTTATTTATATATACCTATACCCAAATCCTTGTATATTACATTAATTTTAAAGTTAATAATACTAGTCATATATGTATGTGGGTATTTTTGCATACAGTATAGAAAGAGTATGCATATATGTAAGAGATGAGTAAATATGCACACATATATATCACTAGTGGTTAAATAAATATAACATGCTATGTATGTGTAACCAGAACCTACATATATGCAGGAAAGAAATAATGTTATAGGTAAACATTAGAAAATTTCTTTATTTAAAATATTATTATAAAATTAATATTTGAAATTATAATATTCCTGCATATAGCATTAAATTATTTAAATGTGTTACATATATAATAAAATATTTTCAGAGTTTTAGATTTGTTTTTCGAAAAAGATAATTTAGTAAAATTAATCATTCTCGCTGTATTCTGACCTACTTAAAATTTTAAGAATAAAAGTAGATTTTAAGACAACTATGAATAAATTATTCTGGTCAAGATCGAGGGAACCAGCTGTAAGAAAATCAATAACAGCAGAAATCCCAGATTTCCAAGAATATAGTGAATTAATTAGAAAAACAGATCTGAAACTACCAACAAAGAAAAGAGGAGGATAAGTAAAGGAAGGGGGGGGTGAGCTGGTATATAAACTTATTGCAGCCATTTTAAAGTCAGTCAATTCATTATTTTAAGTGAAATTTTATTGAGTATTTGGTAAAATTGTTAATCATAATGATGATGGGATAGAAAGGCAATTTCTTGCTTTTTAGGCCAGAAGATAGTCTACAGAATGCAGAGGAAGAAGAACTAATAGTCAATGCCATCCAAAGAAAGTGCTCAAGACCAAGCCACTGTGCCATAGCAGAGAAATTATAGCAGTAACAGATGTCTACAAATCTAAAATAGACTTTAAACTAAACTTTATAACTTCTAAAGCTAGCTAAACTTACTATCAATGGCCAATATAATCTAATGTATTCTAAATTTCTGAATATCAATTCCTAAATTAAAATGTAATTTTTTTTTTTATTTAAATTGTAAGTCTTGCCTGATTTCAACTGACATAAATGATTCCAACTTATTTTACATATTTGAATTACTTTAGCCTGATAATATTTGCTTTTATTGATAATTTTCATAAATGAATTAAACTGATATTAAACTGAATTAATCTAATTTAGACTATTTTATTTCATTCCCTTTTAAACTAAGCAAATAAAGCCAAATATTAGATTTACATGAAATCCTATTTCTAAATTTATATTTCCTTTAGTTAAATCTATGCCAATATTATTTTCTTTTCAATTATGTATTTGTTTATGTTATGTTTGTTCAGAATAGAGTTTATTCATAGTTAAATGATTAGTGAGAAGTGATTAGATATTCTCACACATGTGTAATTTCACATTTATTAATGCACAAACAAAACTCCCCTGAAATGGATAAAATAAATCTTATTTGAGATATAATTAAAAGCTTACAAATGCTTTAAGATAGGTTTGCTGTAAATGAAATATTTAATTAATATTTAGCTGAAGTGATGAAATATGGCATAAAGCTAGAATTTAATATTGTAATTATCCAAATTATGCTGTAGTCTTCCCTAAAGTTATATAAATGCCCATATAGCTGGCTTAGCAAACTATATTCATATATTTTCTTAAATAGCATAGTTATAGATGCTAGACTATGAACTGATTTATGGTAGTTTCATGAAGGAAACTATTGTTTTGTGTCCTATTTTATTTTATAATGATGTAGTCAGCGGGATGAATGTGTCCTTAGGAAACACATCAGCATATATACTACTTGCTGTATATTTTATGATTCCAATGGGCATAGGTTTTAAGAGCCACCCCATTCTTTAGTTTGGACAACTATTTCTTCTTACAATGGGCATAGGTTTTAAGGGTAACCCCATTTTTTGTATTTAGAACTGGAGCACAAGGATCCAGAATATTATATTAGTTGTTCAATAACCTTGTCTAAAAGGTCTCATTAACAGCAAGTAGTACTGTGTTTAGGGAACCAGTTACTCAGTAGCAAATCCTATAAGCAAGCTCACTTCGAGACACACAGACTCAGATTGTATACTTTGTAAGTGCCTTGGTATCTAAAGTCTGACTGCCTATCATCAGTTCATCCTGCCATAATAATTTATATTTCAGCATTGATCTGAAACAGAATGTAATTTTATAGGCATATAAACTATATAGAGAATATATTAAATGATATGCATTAAACAAAATATTATTTATAATGATAATCACTTCTGCTAGCAGTCTAAAGCAAATCTAAATACAAATATATAGCATAAACACAAATATATAGCATAAACTAGGCATACATTATCATGAGCAAATTAAATCAATTTGTAATATCCTAATTGTAAAATTCATAAAAACCCAACTTATACTATGTAGAATTCATCACCTGCTAGTGATATATATAACAAGAAAAATTAAATTAAATAGCTTGTAACCTATAAACCAACATCACCTGCGAGTGATATGAAACACTAAATATGTAAATTAAAACTGCTTGTATCCTCTAGAATCATCACCTGCGGGTGAGTTTATTTATATAATCTTATTGTAATTTCATTATTTTCTTTTATTTATTTCATCTTTAAATTGGCTTTTATTAAATTTATTTAAATTTTAACTTCTGCTTAGTGTGTCAATTTTGCTCATTATTAATTAGTTAACTAGTAGTATTTAGTTATCATGAATCACAATCCAAATTTAATAATGTTGGTCAAGCTACAACTATATAGTTATTATTTTGAAACAATATCAATTTCCCATAGTCTCATGTTTTACCGATGTGCTACTGCCAGCACATGATTAAAGAAAGGTGCTGTGGTCTCATAAATGTTATCCATAGGGTAGTAAGTCTTGGAGCATTGGTAAAGGAACTGGGGTGAGATTGGATTTGAGGTCTCAACAACCTCATCTCGATCAGCCTTGAGATGATTTACTAAAACTCTAGATTTTGTTATGCGAATGTACAAATATGAGCATTACAATATATTTCTTGCTAATCAAAACATTATTAAGAATTACAATTTCTAGATGAATAATTAGCAATCTAAATAATCATTTTCATTTTTAAAGGTTAAATAAATATTTTTATTAACAATGACTACACTGTGAATCTTGCTATGATTCATTAAGAATTATTTTCTTAAATAAACTATAGATATATTTTAAAGGAAACAACTTCCTTGGGAATTGTTGTTTTTAAAAAATTATTATATAGCTGATCCTTTTTGTGAATTTTCTCTATGTGAAGTAATTAAATGACAGTGGAACTGTTGTGTGTAGATATTGATCGGCCACTACCATTTGATAAAATAGGGTATATATTTTAATTATGTAATTATATTTGATTTAAGATTACTTTTGTTTTAAAAAGGGCATTTGATGTATGAATATGTGAGAGTGAATATATATATATAAGTATCACTAAGCAAAAGAAATCTTAATAACTTTAAATTTATATTAAAATAATCATAATAGATTTTATTTCATAAATTGTTTTGTTTGCTGATTACTGCTCAATAAGCAAACTGGAATAAATTAAAACAGGAAAAATTCTCCATGCAGTAGTGCCACTCAGTGCAAGCCAGGGTAATCAATGGATTCCAGAAGGTTTGTGAATAAAATCCTTATCTAGTGCCTACTTATCCAATATCACCAGACCAGTCTTTAGCTCGTGGCTTTCATCATTGAGGGGCTTTCATGTGATGTAATAAATTAATATTTTATTTATATGATTTACATAGTCTATTAATGACAATAGATAATAAATATTTTATTGTTGTTTGAGAAAAAATGCCTAATATCTTATATCATCTTATAGTTTAAACAGATATAATATTCTATGATACAGTAATTTAAATTATTACAGTATATTTATTAATTGTTTTATTGTTAATTTTGTGAATATAATTATTGTTATTTATTTAATTCAAGTTGAGAGTTTTATTCAAATTAATAGATATATGCTATAGCAATTATAATTTAGAATCTCATTGCAAACATAAACATAAAATATAACTAACAAATAATATACATTTTATCATTAAAAGTAAATCTAACATTTTTATCAACATCTATCTCTATAAGAGTTAATTAATAAATTATTATAATAAAATTTTATATAATTATTAAATTAATAAATTTATTTATTTTAGAATATAGTATAAATCAGGACATAGTAATAAAAATGTTATTTATATTGAATGTCATTATAAACTTTTGATTAATATATCTGTCCTAATTTTTAAGAACTTTATTTTTTAAGCCAATAAACATCATTTTGCTTGTTTTAACTTTTTTTTATTGTGTAGACAATACTGACATTCAAATGAGTTGATATTTATCTAATATATAAACTTATTGTTAATAGCTGAAACACACAGGCATACATATACCTGTGTTTATATATGTAATATATAGGGTATATGAGCACAGACTTTCACATGACCCACCACTCTCCACACTATCTCATAATACTGATACACTCTAACAAATATGTCTTATCAACATATATGTGTTAGAGTGTATATATGTGTTAGAGTGTATCAGTATTATGAGATAGTGTGGAGAGTGGTGGGTCATGTGAAAGTCTGTGCTCATATACCCTATATATAAACTTATTATTAATAAATTTTAAACATTATTCCAACATAAATTTTGAATTATCTTGTTAATAGGATTTTGCTTAACACTTTGCTCAATTTATTCCATTATACATTTGGTTTATTTAATTGGTACTGCATTATTAATTTTAGCAAGCCTATTTACATTATTATATATTTGGTAATATGTAATTAGTACTATTATATATTTAACTGCATATAATTCACAGGTCATATAAAAGTCAACATTTTCGTACAATAAATTTATTACATTACAGATTTTAGCATTCATATGAGTTGGTATATTATTATAATAAATAGATTAATTAAAGCTTTCTTTATTTTGTAGTTATAGATTATCTTGCACATAAACTTGGGATCTCACTTTTATAACAATACAGATTCCATGTTCAAAGTTAAGGTATATATCATGTTCAAAGCTAAGGTATATAAATAATTTTTTTTCAGTAAATATTTTTCTTCTAGTACGGATTTGGCATCCAAATTTTGGGCATGTAACAAAGCCTTTCTGATTGCTCTCATTTTTATACTATTATAATATCATATTATGATACAATATGTGTAAAATCATGTCCACAATATTGTACAAAGAATGAAGAAATTGTTTTCCAAAAAACATCTTGTAAAGAAACAACAAAAAAGTTTAATTCGCAGGTGAGAAATCATTTGGAAAACGTGTTTAACAACA
Source organism: Epiperipatus broadwayi (assembly GCA_028023455.1). Classification (NCBI taxonomy): domain Eukaryota; kingdom Metazoa; phylum Onychophora; class Udeonychophora; order Euonychophora; family Peripatidae; genus Epiperipatus; species Epiperipatus broadwayi. The sequence continues at coordinate 1,667,672 of JAQFVV010000207.1, forward strand.
TTAAATAGAGATAAATGAGTCTGAGACAAACAACTCATGTATACCAAATCCAATACAGGCAGTCCAGTCTACATTTGTTTATTTGAAGATTTATCTTAAGAAGTGATATTGAAATGATCCAATGCCAGAAGAGAAAATTAGGAATAAAATTGTTTTCAACAGTAACCTGAATAGCCATAACTTGCTGACTGTTTTATAGTAATGGTTAATATTTTATTTGTAATAGCAACTATGACGACTTTATGCTAGACAAAAATAACCATGGCAGACAAAATAACCAAAAAAAGCAATCTAATATTGAGATTTGCTAGAATCAGCCATTGTCTGCTTTAATAAGGCTAGAAAAAAGAAATGGGCATCACTGTAAGAATTACCCAAGACCTATTGATACTATATCTTATGTAACATCACCAAAAATGCTAGATTTTTTTCCAAGAATAAAAACTACCATCCTTTAAGGAATTATTAAAGACAACTGGAAATTTATAATATGAATGATATTTGTAAAAAAACTGTGGTTTAAAACTGTTTAATTATTTCACATGGAATGATTTTATCATTCTGGATATTATAAGGCCTTAAACTTAAATTTAAAATATATTTTGTTATTATTATATTCTATACTTCATATATATATTGTAATGGTAGCTGCCTGCGTCTCTATATGCATTGAGCATGGCATGCATTTTCTAACATCGAGCAGCAATTAAGAAATATTCAAAGGCATCCAAAATATACATTACTATAATCATACCTTTGAAAGGTTCATTTGGAACAACCTTTGTGCACCACCTTAAGAAAGATATTGCTCCCCTCCCCAAGGGATATGATCATGTAATTAATAAAGAGTGATAATCTCTTATATTTTTTTATATATGTATATATTGAAGCGCTCAGTGTATTTGCACACACAGAGCTTCATGTTAGTTGTTGGAAATAGCATACATCTATAGATTTTTAAAGCTCAAATATCTAATTTTTTTTTTTTATTTGTTTGTATAGGTGTGTGTCTTGGTGAATGAGAGGGCCCATGTATATATATTGTTTTATTGAAATGCATTTTTTTATATATATTTAGAAAGAAAAATATATTTCCATTGTCTTATATATTTGTACTAAAGGCGATTCTTTCCTTGTGAATAACATTTTGATGATTCTGTTTTTTTCTTAAACATTCCGAAAAATGTAGTTGCATGTAAGTGTGAATTTATTTTCTCATCCTTGAGGCCATTAAAAAGCAAGTAAGATTTTCATACCTTGGTGTAATCTTAACAGGATTGTGTCACCTGTTTTAGATAAAAGATCAACTCAGCTGGTTACATGGAAGTGTTAAATTATTTTCTTATCTTTAAACTGATTTAAATCAAAGATCAATCATGCGGTCTGTTTTCATTTCTAACCAAGGCAGTTATAGTATGGGTGTTAAAAAAAATATAGAAAACAAAGAGTGGCTTAGCAAAAGTTTTTATAAATACTGGGCTAAATTTTCGAGAGGGGTCAGTCAAAGTCAAAGAACCAAGACGTAAAACTCAAGCAGTCAGAGAATAAAAATAAAGTTGTTGGCAGTAAAAAAAAAGTTTGTGCTTTTTAAAGTAAAAGTTTTAAGAGAAAAGTGATTCTCAACTACTAGAGCAATTGACTATTTTTAAGCTAAGAAGAGATCCACACAATGATTTGTGAGTAGGACAAATGTACTTTTCCCTTCTCTAAAAATCTCCAGAAAAATGCATCTAAAGAAGAGGAAGAAAGACAATTGACCCCATGCTGCTGCTATGAAAGAAGATGGAGAACCAACATCGAAGCCGGTCTATCCTGAGTCCAGTAAAGCCCAAGGTCAACCCTGACAATGAGTGAACCAGTAGGAAAATATCTGCCTCAAGCAAAGTGACACCGTAATCTATCGCAAGTATAAATTTTCTATCATTAAAAAAAATTATTTATATCTTAAGAATGCCTTCTATAAAAATTCGAACCTTTAATTTCCTCAGATCTATAAAATTAGTAAAAGACTTTCTTAAAGAGATGTGTTTCAAAAGGACGGTTATATTTTTAAGTATAATATATATTTGATTGATTAATTTATTTGTGCCAATTTAGTTAAGTATGGGGACAAATGATATTACACTATGAAACCAATTTATGTATAAATTTGTTTGCTTTGTCCCGAATCTAAAGTGGGAAAGGGGTAACGATTTATTTTGAATGATAAAATAAGAATCAATCAAAGTTAAATTTCTTAAATCACGTCTAAGTCTGGCTTAGTTAAAAATGTCATTTATTTAAAAAAAAAAGAGAGAAAGAAAAGAAATCAAATATCTGTATAAAAATCCGCCTTCTTCCCATATATGTATATCACAATACCTTGTTAAAGAAATTTAAAATATAAATGAGTGTTAAGATTTTATTTAATTTAGATTAAGATTCTTTGTGACAATTAAAAAAATGAAATAATGTATATATGCATTTATTTAAATGTAGAAATAAAAATAATAATAATGACAGTGCTTCTTTTTAAAATCAAAAATGAGCAATATTACTTATTGCAAAGATATGTGTTCATTTCACTCTATATGTATATTTAGTGATGCATGCATTTGGGGAAAGAAATATCCCAGCAGTAGTATATTTTTTGCCTCTTTAGCATTTTATAGTTAAGATTCATATTTGAAACACTTGGGCGTTTTATAGCCAATAAGATATGGTTGTCAAATTTCCCCATTATTACTTATTAAATATAGGTTTAGGAAAATATCTATGCAGATATAAGTTAATGCTTTTTAATGGGCAAATATATCAGTGGCTTAATATATTGATCTGTGCCTATATGGCTTTTAATAAAAAATAGATGTCGAGTATGCTATGCGGACTGCCACACGGATATTTTACCGGTCCTGGCGATATGAGATAGCCATGGTTTTCTTTGAGCCAATGAATGGGTAGACTCTATAATAATAGGGATTCAAAGCCCATGCTCTTATTTCCTACACAAGCCAAGCTGAATGCGGATGTGTTATCATAGGAACATATATATATATATTACTGCTCGACAAAGGAGATTGGCCCATGTTTGCCAATGCTAATAATATAGCCAGCACAGGATTCAAACCCAGATGCCACTGAATGCTGTAATTAGATTTCTTAATTATACCTGTTGTTAATTCTGTGTGAAATAGATAAGCCATATTTTTCATATAACTATTAATAATGAAGGGAGCTAAAATTATACTTTTGTCCATAACTCCTGCTGGGAATACTAACAATAAAATATAATAATAATAATAAATATATATATATATACTTTACGTCCCCTATGTATGTAAACACACGCATAAATTTATTATATATATTCATTTGGCCTCTAACTTAATATAACCAGGTATTGTGTTTGCTCTCCAAAATTGGCATATTAATTTTATGGTGGCATATTTCTTGATAGAATATTATATGTAATAATAAAAATATAACAAAATATAAAAATTTGTTTTCTGCTGACACATAATAATACTGATTATTTACTATGTGTATAACTATCATTTCGGGTTAATTTATAATTATTGTTTTGATTCACAATTGTTGTGTCATGAACTCCAGTATGACTTCATTATGATGCACACACCTATCTAATGCTGATGTTCATTACTGTAATCGTTATATTTAATAGTTCATAATCTTGGTTGTCATTATTGACAGGTGACTTCTTTGTAAAAAATTATACATTTATCCTAGTGAAATCTAAATACTGCATTTTTGTAAATAACTTATGTTTGAATATTGTAATTCTTGGTAAAATCATATATTTATCCTAGTGGTATCTAAATACTGTACCGTTATAAATAACTTATGTTTGAATATTGTAATTCTTTGTAAAAATCATATATTTATCCTAGTGATATCTAAATTCTGTACCTTTATCAATAACTAATAATCAAACATTGTAATTATTATTTTTGGTTTAAAAATGTAAACCCATACATGATCATAATAATATTCAAACATGGTTATTATTATTTATATTTTCTAATGAATTGTGTTAATAAATTGTATATATTTACACCGTTGTCATGTCATTCCCTAGTTCATCATATCCACTCAACCACATCCACACTTGATTAAGTCATATATGTATGTATCCAAAGCCTATGAAATGTTAAAAATAATATTTTGAGCTATATTAAAGTATTTAGTGAGTATCTTGGATTAAATTAATAAAGTCTAGTGCAGGATAGGCTAAGTTTGAATTGAGAGTCTTTGTTTCTACCCTGACCACTGGGACCAAAGAAAAATGATAACCATTAGTAGCATCAGGAGCGTTGGTTGGATAGTGGAGATTTTGGAGCACTGGCAAATAAGTTAAAGCTTAGTACTGTTCCGCGACTACCATATCCCGAACATACTGGGTTTGAAGTACTTTTGCTGGGTCTCTGAATCTTGTTGGCTGATCATACGATTCTGAACGTTACAATATATAAATATATTGTAACGGGATTGGGATGGGTGATAGGATGGATGGATGTAAGAAAGTAAGTAAAATGAATCTGGGGTGATGGAAAGTCATCATCAACCCCATTTCAAAATATAAATATCAATAATTTGAAAAATTATCTATAAGTAAATATATTTAAGAGGACATGAGATCAATATAGTATTTTATAAGAGTATAAGATTAGAGAATCTCTGAGAACATTTGAGACATTAGAAGCTAACTCATAAGAGCAGCTAAAAGCATAATTATAAATTCAATCAGCATTATCAAAAATCAAAGTAAGTAAGTAAATATTAAGAGAACCATCCATCATCATCATTGATGGGACTAAACAAATTAGTACAATAAAATATATAAATCAACAGTCAACCTTGTGATTGGATTGAAAATGGGTCTTCTGTAGACCAGGCTAACTATTGAGCCTTTGCCAGCTTGGGCAATTATATAAACATAACTTGGATGCACCAGTTTAGTGCCCATCCATTAAAATACACAATAATCAGAAATAGAACAATAATGCTGGGACATTTAAAGCATGCTGATCATCATCAATGCTCTGGCCATTAAAGTACTATTAATGTACTGGCCAACTATAAACTTAACTTTTGTTAAGACTAAAGTAAAATAAAAGATAGTGCATGGGCTTTAAAGAGTATCCTCTTTTGCGCCAACCAGGATGATGATGATGATCACTGGATGCCCAAAGCACTAAGCACATCCCCATTTATCCGTGTCCGAAATCTAGCTCAAAGAACATGGGCTCTATTACTGTATGTGAACAAGAGATGATAGAAACCATTTTTAACAATTAAATAAGTTTATTAATAACAATAAAAAAAAAAAAAAGGTCTTATAAGGGTTCTGATTTTGAATGATATACAATATTATATACACAATTAAAGTTTTTACATTGATTTACATGATTGATAAATTATGTTTACTTAAAACCCATTCAGCACACAGGCACGTGGCTTGATACATAATAAATATGTTTGAATTTACATATAATTTTTTTAAAAAAATGATCAAAAATCTACATATAAATGTCTATCTGACACACCTTGTTATTTACAATACAATTGACATATATACGCACACATATGTGCAAGTGCGTGAATTTTCTAAACATATTTGACTTGTTACGAAGAAGTATCAAAATCTTAAATGATATAAAATACTATAAATGATTAAAGTTTCAGTTAAATGAAATACATTTACATACTAGGTTTACTGAAACACGTATATATAATTTGCACATACGTGCGAAACATTAATTTAGCTGCAATAAAATTATGAAAGATTATTTTCGCAATTTAATCTTGAATATAGTATTTTTCTTTAAAATAAGAACTATCAAATTTTTGATAGTTAATTGATTTAAAATGTCTTTCTTTTTCTTAGTCTAAAAGATTTTTGGAAATCTTTTTTTTTTTGACTATTAATTATAACTTTGTTTGTACTTTTTTTTCTCTAAATTATAAACATAACTTTAAACAGTTTTTTCTTCTTTAATAAACGATTTTAAACTAATATCGTTTTATATATTTCTATCAGTTATAAAAATGTCATTTTACTAAGGAAATTGTTTAAAACTTCCTTATCATATATAATGCTACTCACCACCAGCTGTATATACATTTATCCATGTTTCTTTGCCTTTCAGCAAGCTGGAAGATTTTTTCTTGGTGAGTTTGGTTTTAGTGATTGTCGTCATCAGGTCAAAGTATAATCCATCTATAATGTTGGTGCATATTTGGTTTCCCGTCTGTGTAGAACTGTTCCAGACAAGCATCTGTCCTTTCCATGTTTAAGGCTATGAATTACAGCACAAAGAAGTGGGTCAATTAACTCCATGTGAATTCAAACTCCTACTAAGGAAAACAGTCTATTAGCTTGCCTTCAACTACACCAACCTATGGTAGTTATTCTGAAAATTCTCTGGTCAGCTAAAACCAACTGCTGCACTTCATCAAGTTGCAGTAAAATATTGAAACCAATTTTCAGCTGACCGTTCTTATAAAAATTATTATCCAGACTATGCAGTGGCCCAGTTGGCCACTGCTTAAAATACTACAACCAGACTCCTCTGGTCAACTCTTACAAACTACAAGCAAAAACTAACTGATATTTTTTTTATCAGTCTTTTATAACTTTGGGTAGGTCAGGTGACAAAAACACAGTGGCTGTTTTCAATTAACTTTAATCCATTTGAAAACAAGCTGGAAATTTCTATCAAAGTGTGATTTTCATGTTTTTACATTAATCTTTGGAATTTGACCAAAGGTGTGATAATCCTTTAGAATTTTTAATCTACAAAGATTTTTAACTACATAGTAGAAATGAAAACAAGCATTAATTAAAAAAAAGATATTTTATACAAGTATTAATTAAAAGATTTTAAAAATAGACATTGTTTTCAAAAGTATCAAAAAAACAAGCTTATATTTAAATTTCAAAATCAGAACTACAAATAAAATTTATCAGACCTTTTTAAAATATTAATTTCGTAATACAATTTTTATTTTAAATTGGAGTTATTATTTAACCCTTTACTTAGTATTATTTTATTTTAGAAAATATCGAAAAATATCTACAAAAATGTATTCTATGTTTATTTCTACTTTTCCTTTATTTTACATATATATATTCACATACACTATATTAGTGTGTGTGATGTAACCCAACTGGTTACAATATATATATATATATATAAAATCAATAGCAAAGTGAATGCCTAATGAATGATGCCTGATCCCAGTAAGTTTAATCCCTGACTAGCTCAATCAACTCATGATCTCGAGATGGTGGTTTGTTGCTTCATTAACAGAAAAGGTCAAACAATAATATCATTATCAAATACACAGCACAACGCCATACTTTAAAATTAGATGTTAAATTTATTAATTCCTCTATGATTATATAAATATTTACAGAATAAAAAAGAGAATAAACACACACATAAACGATATTAATTAAAATTCAAGCGTATAAATAAATTTTAAATAGTTTCATAAATGGGAAAGGAATGGTCTGAAATTCTCCCCTGCTTACACTTTAAACCCAAAACTTGGAATAAATTACTTATATGAAAACAATGTGTATTGGCCATTATATGCACATGTTTCATAATAAAAAAAAATGACCCGCACTCTTCCACTTGTGGTGATCTATATCTTTGTTTAAGTTAAAATAATGATTTAGCCATGAGTTAATGATATTTGAATCTTAAACGTTCCATAATATGAGTCCTGCGAGTAGCGGACAATAATAATTATTTGGAACACTTTCTAACACACTTTTATTCCTTATGGAAACAATCCTGCATGTAGCATATGGAATAAATTTACTAGGGGAACACACTCATGCTAAACTACAATTTGAATCTTAAAAGTTCCATACTAGAAGACCTGCACGTAGCGAACAATAATAATTATTTGGAACATTTTCTAACACACTTTTATTCCTTATGGAAGCAATCCTGCATGTAGCAGATGGAATAAAATTACTATTATTACAAGGCGAAACACATACATCCAATGACCAAACCACCCAATTATTTCTATTTAACTATTTTGAAATATTTTCGATACTCCAATGAATTATGTGTATCTTTATGTTAAAATTACAAAAGAAATATTTATAACTGAATTATGCAATTCATTGGTTCATTTAATAATAGCAATATTAGTAAAATAATGAATTACTAGTAATAAGACACAAAAATAGATATAAAAACATAAATAATACTTCCCTAAGGCTTCGTTCTTCTCTGAGCTAGGATTTTGAAAGTGATATATATCTGTTGTGCAGGTGATTACTTAACAGGGCTTCAATGGAGATTGACAAATTTTCCATAGCAGGTCTTCGAGCAATGCGAATGTACCGAACTAGGTCTCCTACTCCATGTTCATTGTTGTATCACTAATAAATCTTGATTCCATTCTGTATTGCTTCCTTTCTTCTTTATTTAATTGGGCAGTATTCTTTCTCCCTTTGGTTAATACTTTTTAAAATACGTTCAGCTATTAATGACTCTTCCTCTTGTTCAGCATTCCGAAAAAATAATTTTTACACTCATAATCCTGCTTTTCCGTCAGTACACTCCGAAAACTATACTGCTAACTCAAAGAGAACGGGTAAGAGTGCCCGTGAGTATGAATGAATGTAACCCAGCTAACTAATTAAATTTCACCTGACCAGCCTTTATATATCCCCCCCCCCATTACAGCATGTATTCTTTCATCCCCTCCACAAGTTATTGCTTTTACATTTCTGTTTTAATTAAATCATTAATCCCTGTTTTTAATTACTTAAGTCCAAACAAGGGATTTAATTTTAGCTATCTCTTTGGAAAAAAAAACTGTCTTACGATAACTTTATCTTTTAATTAATTTCAGAATTTCACAGACCATTTCAATTCCAATCCCTTGATTTCTTTAAACAATAAAATAAAATCACATTTACTTAATTAAATAATTTTGTGTAGGTGTCAAGCCGAATGACCACTGATACAATTTCTACATTTTTTTTCCAAAAACATTATACAATAAAAGAAAGAGGTCATTGGCTTGCCTGCGGTCATGAACATTAAGTTCTAAAAAAAAATTATAAAACTTAAACTGTATACTTGTTAGCACATAAAAATTGTTTTTAAGTTTTCCAAAAAGAATATTCAACAAGCAACAGAAAAAAAATACAACATTTGAGAATCTGAAATAAAATCAAAAAAATCAAAATAAAACATGTTTACTGATAGGTTACTTGCGAATACATTTCAGTTTCCCACAATCATTTCTTTAATCCCCTGCCATATTTATTCATATCATAAATAAAAAATATATATAGCAATTATTAACAGCAAAATACATATTTACATGTGGTGTCCGCATTTGTTTATTTATAAGCATATTATCACCTTTCATCCTATTTATTTACAATATATTGTGTGTGTAAGCAACAGAGAAAATATACCTGCACAGACCATTCCTTTTATTATAATATGTACATTTGTTTGGGCTGCAACTATGCTTGCAGCCATCTTTGTGGCAGTCATTTAATACTGACTGTCACAATATATATATATATATATATTAAACTCTCACACCAGTAACACTCCCACGTGAATTACCTACTTTCCATAAATTGTGAATATTAACACAATTACACTGTTTATTCAACATATTATCTGTACTATTTATAAAATATGACTCCTTAATTTTTCTTTTCTTCAAATCATTTTCCATATGCAAAATAAAAACTCTATCAAAACAGAATTCTCCATTACAAATCACTGCATGTCCTGCAAAAACAGATTTATACCTATCTGCAGAATAATGCAACTTATTATATAATAATATTTAAATAGTAACGTATTGCTACCTAAGATGGCAGAATACACCGAAGCTGGCTATAGCAAAAAATATTCATCTTCAATTTTATATAGGCATTTTTTGAAAATTTTTGTAGTTTTATTTTAGTGGATTGTTTTATTAAATTTATATTATTTGATATTACACACACACACACACACACACATATATATATGATCACTAAATGGAGCTTACCAATAGCTCTAAACAAGCTTTGTTTTAAAAGTACTGAAAGAGATAGAATTCAAAATCTCTATCATTATCTCCACCTCCAGACCAGCTGGTTTTGAGTTTATGGCTCATGTCAGTGAAGGGTTGGGAGTCTAGAAATCTAGTTTCTAGACTCCCAGCCCTCAACTGATATGAGCCATAAGCTTGAAACCAGCTAATCTGGAGGTGGGGATAATGATAGAGATTTTGAATTCTTATAAAAACAAAGCTTGTTTGGAGCTATTGGTAAGCTCTATCTAGTGATCATAAAATGTAAGCTTAAAAGCACAAAATTTATAACTTGTTTTAATTATATATATATATATATTGTAACGATATATAAATATGCCGTTACATTAATTTAAAATAAAAATTTTAAGCTCACAAATAAAAATTTTTTTTTTCTTAAGTTCGTAAATAAAAGCTAAAAAATTTAAAAGAGTTGTTAAACGTGTATACGTATATATATATTCACACAGATGCAAAACTTTAAAAATTATTTCTTTTTTTTTTAATAAATAAAAAAAAGTGTTTGAATGTATTTTTTTTTTTTATAAAAGAAAGTACAAGATGTAAAGATAAAATATTCTTGTAAAAAGATTTATATATTTTATAAATGGAAATGATTGTTTATGAATTATCGAAAAGCAAACTAGTTCTTGGGGCTCTTATATAATTAAAAAGTCAGAGGAAAGATATAGATAAGAGAATGAAAAGAATTAGCTTGTCCAATACAGAAGCAGCAATAAAGGCCCAAACCATAACGAAAAAATGGAACAGTGATGTCTTTTGTTCATTGAATCCAGAGGATCATTATAAAAGGAAAACAATTAAAATTAAAACAGTTCCAGCTTGATTTTTGTGAGAAGAGCGATAAGACGCACTTGTCACTCTCTCTCACTTATTTCAAATAAAATGACTGCAATATCAGGATTGATCCAACTTAGGTCTCCTCCAAAACAACAGACCAGACTTCAAATAGAGACATCATGGGAATTGGCACCAGGAACTGTGATTCTCCTTCTGTAAGATATGAACTATTATAAAATTCAAAAATAATTAAGAACTTTTGTTCAAGCTGTTAATATTCAGAACCTCAATTTTAAAATGAACTCTTATCTGACTTTCGAATTTCAAATTGATAATTAATGTTTAAATTTTATATAATTAAGTTTGCTAAAAAAATCATTTCCATTTTCATTTTTTTTTTTTATATTGTATAAATTACTAAATGCATTAAATTTAAGTTGGGCATAGACACTTGCATAGATTTGTTCACGTTTAATAATGTTTTTGTTTTGATATTTGATTAAAATATATAGTCATTCAGTAAATAATATCTTACATTGAATATCTAAAATGTATTGATTCGGATGTCTTTTTAGTTATTGGTGTTAATGCGGCATCTTATGATGAATGCCATTGGGTTTCTTATGAATTCCCTCTGCAGTTACATCAATGACTTTATATTTTGATCATTTATGTTTATTTTGGAATGTTTTTGAGTGTATAATCTATGTAATCAATCTATGCTCAACATTAAAAAAAAAAAACTTATATAAAATCCATCTGTGCAAATTTATATAAATGTTAAATTTAAGTCGGGCATGAATGGCTATATAGATTTGTAAAGTTATATTAGGGGAGGGTAATCTTAGGTTATTCATTCTGTAGTTGAATTAGGTCAATGGATTGGATATATTGGTGTAATTAGTAGATGTAGTACAAGATTCGCTCCAGGCAGAATCACTTTAAATGCCGCACACACCCTGTTTGCCTATGGAATGCGATCGTAAGTCGGCAAAAATGACCGCAGTCTTTTTCTATGGAGTTTTTTTTATTGCTCTTCTCATCAGATAGATGTAGTATTTCTATCTGGATGAGAGTCAATTTCTTCTCTTAACCTATTTTGTGCTGCCATATTCATGTTACATTGAATACATCAATGTATCAGATGGATTGATGCTGGTTTGACTGCGAACTTTTGGCCTAAGGTTTAATAATGGATAGAATATTTTCTTTTAAAATGCAGATCTATGTAGATTATTCATACTTGACAATCTTAAAATAAATATAAATTTCATCTGTGTAGATGATTTAAAATTTTAAAATAATAAGTTAAATTAAAAGAATATTAAAATCTGAAATAATAAATATTATTCCTCAAAATTTAAAATGATTCAAAATTTATATGTGTGTAAATAAATGTTTGTGTATTAATTGCTGGCAGTGGCTTTTATTTTTATATTTAACTACAAATTAAACAAGTTATATATTATTATCTCTGCATCTCCACTGAACTAGTGACAATGGGATAACGGTCTAAATATTTAAATAAACTGGAATCTTAACAGCGTGTATCTGCCTACTTTATAAATTTTCTAGGTTCAAATGCCTAGATGGCACCCTTGTAATGCAGATACGGTAAGATTCCATCTTCACTTTCTTTTGGATCGTTATAATATATATATATATAGTTGCAAGTATATATGCAACAGTTTCTTTGTCCATTGTTAATAAATTATTTTTTATTATTTAGTTTTGTGTTTGCTTATATAAATTGATTCAAACATTGTGCTTTTAACATACAATATATTAAGAATATCTGCAATCTTGAAAAATCATACGATCTGCTGGGAGATATGCAGGAGTGGCAATAATAATTTGTAAATAATGCTGATGATTGGGCATTACTAAGCTTTCTAGTTAGAAAGTTTGGGGCATGAGAGTTTCATTTTTTATTTTAGTGAAACTGAAAAATAAATAAAATATTTTGAGAAGTTTGTACCCATGTTATAAATTATCATCATCATGTGGTTAACATTATTACATACATTTGAATTGAAACTTTTTTTAACTTTATTAATCATTCAACTTTCTACTTTAAATATTTATTTGACTCAAATCTTGCTATATGAACATTATTTATAACTTCATTTAATATTAATTTTTTCTTCATTTTCTATGTAATTATTTTGCTTAATATGTGTATATATGCTTGATGAAGTGGGTTTTAGTTCTTTCCATCATTGAGAAGACTTCTGATTATAATCATCATAGCTATAACTCTCATATTTCAGAGTATTGCTGCATGATTTATAATCCATCTTAATTCTTTGCTCATCTGTGTGATAATCAATTACTTGTTTTTTCTTTTATTTTTATGTTTTTTATGGTTGTCTATTAACCAAGCTACTTCTATCATCGTTTTTCAGTCATCATGTTCTCATACTTAATTGACAGACTGTATATTCTTTGAGAATCCCACTTGAGAATTATTTTAGCAGCCTATTTGAATTGTTTTATGCTATGAATATGTTTATATATATTATTAGTTTATATAGCAGATTTAGAAATTGAAAAATAAAATATCCTAACGTTATGGTATTTCTTTTCACATTTTCAAAGATAAGAAATAATTTTGTCAAAATAAAAAAACTATTCCTGTACAGTCGGATTGCCACCAGTCTAGTTCCCAGTGATTTGGCAACTTCTAATATCTGGACAAAATTTTAAAAATAATAATTAATCTTGGTCGTTTATTTTTTTACTTTATTATTGATTTATTACATTTTATAAGTAATAAATACTCATATTTGATCATAAGCTTAAAAAATAATAGTTTAGTAAAATACTATAAATTAAAAAGTGACCATAACATTTTAACTTTCTATCTTAAAACAAAGATGCTTTGGCAATTATGATTTTGATTTTTAATAGAGAAAAAAAATATTTCATACTAATAGCATGAATGTATTATCCATTGGTGATGGTGTCATCCATATATTAAAGTAGACAAGAATAAGCTTCATTTTTTCATTGTAAAAATTACTAAAACAAAATATATCTTTAAACACAAGTAAATAATGTAATTTATTTAGAGAACAGCACTGAAAATAACATATAAAGCAAACATTAAGAGATTTTAAAGCAATTTTTTTCAATAACTGTCAATGGTGCAAATATTAAAATAAACATAAATTAGTCTTTTTCATCATTACAAATATAAATTATTACATATTTTCATTCATCACACTTTTTGAAAATAGTTGTTTTCAAATCTTTGTTTATTCACTAAATATATATTATTTTTAGACTTGTTTTTTAAAATAAATTATAACATTTTAATATTTTTAAACATATTATTTTTATGTTTATTTTCTTTGATTAATTTTATTTGATCTGCCAGAATTGCTAATAAATTTTATCACAGAATTTCTTTTTCATTTTTGATACTACTCAATTTGCTTTATTTTTGTCTATTTTATATGCTGATGATAATTCCAGTGTATACACAATTTTATTACTACAATTTTTGCTCTGTGATGTTTGGAAAAGCACATTCTGGAAAATTAAAGATAACTAATGCCCAATTTTCCATTTCTCTTGTTTAAATATCACATGATTTCCTAGATCATTCAATTATTTATTTTATAATAAACATCTCCATACTTCCCCATTCTTTTTAAATACATATAAATGAAGATATAATAAAAGATAAATGACCCCCAAGATGCATTTCGTGTTGAACCAGCACTCATCAATTGGCCCAGGTCACTATCTCTCATATATATCTTTATTATATGCAAAGTATTCATCTAGAGTAAATTATTACATTTTTATTTATCATTGTCAAACTCCCTCCACTCACAACTTTGACGCCATCCATTTCAGATAAATACACTAATGATTATTACTAATCATTTTCGAAACTAGAAATGGATGGTGTCAAAGTTGTGAGTGGAGGGAGTTTGACAATGGTAAATAAAAATGTAATTATTTATTTTAGTAATATTTTAAAAAATAATTTTGTAATTTTACTGCTGAAAATGATATGTGGAAAAAATAATAATGTGACATTGATTTTAAATAATAGAGCTAATATTTTGTATATATTAAATGCTTTTATTTGACAGTGCATTAAAAAGAAGTAAAATAATTGTTTTTTTTTAAAAAACCACAATTGGAGTTTTTAAATTTAACATGAAATAAAAGTATGAGAGATCCAGAAATTATTTAAGTCAATTCTTTGTTATTAAAAAATAGAGATTGAGTTAATTAATTTCTGGTCCATCTCCTTGTCTATCATTTTTAACAGCTTTTAAATCTCTTTTATTTTGCTTTTCTTCAATTTTAGAATTGTTTCATCTGTTATTCGATGTTTTCTTTTATTGTATCATTTGCAGTTCTTTTGTGCGATCAACCTTTTTCCCAGCTACTTGCACTAAAAGTTTGTGATGTTTTTTCCTAGGAATGTAATTCTCTTTCTTTGTACTTTATTATGGCTTCATCTTCACATGCATTACTTATAATTTGTAAGATGTGTTTTAGGATAAACATTTTGTATTTTAATTAAGAAAAAAAAAAGAAGTTTAGTAGTAGCTATGGCGTATACAAAAGAGAATTGTTAAAACAATAGAATAAAAGCAGTTAAGTGTTTTGAAGATTTGAATAGGAAAAAAATATATAAATCAAGTAGTTAATTATTTCAAAATGTTACTAAGAACTTTGGTGCTTTTGGCACAAGATAAAAGTTTTACTGAAAAAATGCAAAAGTAGTTACTAAATGGATAAATGAATTAGTTACGAATCATATGCTAGAAAAAAGAGAAAACAGTAATGAACTTAAAAGACAATACATAATGTGTGTATCTGAAAAAAATATCTGTTGTATTCTTCTATATTTTACACTATTAAAAATATTAATAATGTATTTAACAGTTTAATTTTTGGTATTTTATATTTCGAGTTACTAAATAACCATCTTGACTAGTGGTTATTAGAACAGTAACAATCTCATGACTTTCAAATTCTACCTTAGTTTTTTTTTATTTTAATTTTTTTTAAAGTAAACTAATAAAAATCCTATAAACAAAAATCCCCCCCCCCCTCAATCATAAAAGTGGGGATAATTTCTACTTTTTTTTTTAACATTGTGGAACACACAATTTTTGTGAACTGTGTAAAATTTCATTTTTAAGATTAATATGTATTTGGCATACACACACGCTCATATACAGAGATCCCGATCTTTCCTATTTTTCACTCTTGTTCTTACATTGGAAAAAAAATTAGGAACCAATGCGGAGAGTAAATTATTGAAGAAAATCTCTACGAATGTTATAACAAACCGCTGATCCCACGTGATTTGAACACGTGTTTGCTCTGCGTGCAGCTATACGGCTTGAGCAAAGACTGACTTGATTGAGAAACATGTGGAGGTTAGTAATAGACTACAAATCACATTCAAGTGAAAGGCGGAGTATAAAACTTCTTTTAAAATTCCGGATTTTTTCCAACGTATGTCCGCCGGCGAATTGTAACTTCAGGTAATGAGCGCTTATTTCTATTGACTTGTCTTTTTTTTTTTTTTACTCTTAAAAATTTTTGTATTATAATAGACATATTTCATTAGTCAGTTTTAAAAAAGGTAAATCTTGAATCGAGAAGTTAATTAATTGAAAAATCTTCAAAGGTCATTATAATTTTAGTATGCAAGTGTGAACTGAGCGGAGGAACGGCAAAAATTAACAGGATAAGAATTATAAATTATGTAATATTAAACAATATTTAAAAAGCTTTAATATTAGGTTACTGAAAAGGATTTATTAGATTCATCAAAACTAACTAACTGCCTAAAGATTGATAGATTATGAAATGTATAGACTATATATATACCTTACAAGAATGAATTGACATCGAAAACACAGTTTCTTTAATGGGAATACGGTCTAAGATAAACTAATAATTTTAAATTAGAGATTATTATTCAGTAACCTAATGACGCAATAAATTAATATTTTAATCCATATTCCTATTTACGGAGAGATCCAATATCGTGTGCGCTTATCTGAGAAATAGCATATTTATCTGAAATAAAATATTCCAATAAATAAATGTAAAAAAGAGTTACTAAATAAATCGAATAATAATGAAATAATAATAAACTATGAAAACTCTTTAGAAGAGATGAACAAATATTTAGGTAAGTAAATATTCTGCATTAATTCATTTATACTGTGTGTGTATACTTCTTTTCTACGTTGTGGTTTATATAATTTTTGAACTTTTTTTTTTTTTATTATCGTAAACTTTTCGGAAATAAGTATTTTAAAGTATTATTTCTGATTTAGCAACACATAAAGAAAATCGCGCTGTAGAAGCAGTTCAAAAATTTTTAATGTTGAGTATGTATATATGTTTTCAATTTTTTTATCATTACATTCCTCATCTCAACTCTTTTATATCGGAACCATCCACGTGCGCAGAAAGTCAGACTATTCTCTCTCACTATATAAGAATTTGATAACATTTGCTCTTTAGGTGAAATGCAGCTATTAATATCTGAATGCCAGTGCCCATATTATCAGATAAATAATTTTCATTAAACCACTCATACAATAGATAGGATCTGCGTATTTTTAAGACCTTATGAAAGAATAAACAATTATTGCAAGCAAACTTCATATCTAAGTTTCCTTAGCATACTTCCACTGAGGAACACAACAGGCAAGACATTATCACAAGTTTGGGAGATAGGTTTCATTGTTTTCCTTCTTGTTTTATTTTTTAGTTAAGAAGAAACTAGATCCTATTCATCTATCAATAAACGGATGATTACTAGATTGGCATTGAGCCAGAACACCTGAAAAAATAAAAATTCCAAGACTCGCCTAGATTCAATTTTTAAATTAATGGCATGTTAAGTAGACTGCTTACTATTGCATTATAAGCTTTTCAAATATGGGCATTTGCAAAAAGAGTGAAACACAAAGGGAGAGAAAAATACTATCAACTACGATCGACTATATTTGCATTATCCTCGTATTACAATATATTAACTAAGTATATAAAAATAGATAGTTATATAGAACAGAGGAAAAGAAGAAGAGATAGATATGTAAAGTGATTTGACAAAACTTTAAAATAAAGTACTTAAGAAAGTTTCCTTTTCTGGTCAGCATTATTCTTACCATATCAAGAGCAGTCATATTTTAATTAATATAGGCCAGTATATCATTCTCTAACTAGCACCATTGTTTTGAAAAAAAATCTTTGACTTTATAATAAGTTTGTTTTGCCATCCTATAGCAGAAACGTTTCTTGTCAACTTGCCTATAATGTTTGTATATTAAAAAAAAAAATGAAAAATGTATATAAAAGAATCTATGTTTGTAAATACATTTATAATAGTAAAAAATTATTTTAATTAATCCATTGCAAGATAATCCAGCAAACCTTTCTTCTGTTGTAGCATGAGAGTCCTATGAGATTTGGTGCAATGTTAGAATGGCAAACCCTGGAGCTCAGGTTCTATAGATCATGGTCCAATTTTGTTACTTCCAGAGTTCAAATTTCTTATAGCCTCTCAAATAATAATGCAGTTTTTTTAAAGTAAAAACATGTAAATTTCCATCTACTGGTCAATATTGAATCATTAAATCTTATGCTTTTGTAAAACTTTAAAAAATTAAAGTTTTATCTGGTATATATTTGAATTCTATGTCATTAGTCATGGCAGAAAATATGTTAATAATTGGTTATCATTTTTTTTATTAATTCGAAATCAAAATCTCCAAATAAGAGCAAACTATTTATTTTTAAATTTTTCCCCTGTCTAATATGTTCGGATAAATGCTTTCCCATATATATCAAGCTTTTTTTTCAAGATTTATCTTCATTTTTATTAAACAAAAAAGAAATAATCTTTTATCATCAGAAGTACAATGAAAATTCCACTTTCTTTTAGTTTATTCAAATTTCTTCCTAAACTATATCGAAATTGTATAAATTTACTTTATTTCATTTGCTTTAATTAAAGTTCTTTTCAGACAGACTAAAAGCAATCATTCTTTTGCATGTATTTGAAAAACCTTATATTTAAAGTGCATTCCTTGAACATAGAAATTATCACAATCCCTGCAACCCTAGTAAATATTTATCCACAGTTTGCAGCCTCATTTGTACTGAAAGAGTCCTAGGATCACTGTTACAAAACGGAGACATAATATTTGATCATTTTACTATTACCAATCATAACATTGTAAAGATATTAATATTTGAAACAAAATACTTGGATTTCTTAATGAAAATAAATTTAAAAGTACTAGAAAATAATGAAAAACAATAGAGAAATTTTGATGCTACCTGTTTTTTGAATTGAAGAAAGAAAAACACTATGGAATCATTTATATTTGAGTGGTCATAATGTCTTCCATGTCAGACTTTTACCTAACAGTATTCATTAACAACATAAGTAAAAGGCTATTAAAAAAAATTATAAGAATCATTTTTATCTTTCTCACTCTCTGGTTTTTGGCAGCAACTTTGGTTACTATTCTAAACAAAATCAGAACTCATGCTTTGGCCCCATTGGACATATAAGTAATCAATTGGAGCTGACTGTCATTATGGGTTCACTATATTATATAACATAATTCATGAACTGAGGTTTTTTTCCACACATACACTTCTATAAAATTATTTACATTTCAAATATATAACATACAATAAAGCTCTGAACTAGGCTGTATCAAATTATAAACTTCAATTGTATGCTATCCAAAGAAAAATGTAAACAAACAAACAAACAAAAATGTAAATAAAATTAAAAAAACCATTAAAATTCACAAATTACATCACTAGCTATTTTCCTTTATCTGAGCCTCATTTGTGATTATATATATTAATCAAAAAATTTAGGATTATTTTCAAAATACATAATTTTATTCTTCCTTTATTATCCTTTCTGAATCTGATGCACAGTATTTTGCATAATAAAATATTTTCTGAGTGTAATGCTAAAAATATTACAACATTTTAGAACATAATTTCACATTTTCAACAATTGTTCCTCTCTTCAGGGCTGTAGAATCTTGATTAGTCAAATTTATACACCAAAACATCCAATTATCAGCATGCTCATTGAAGGTATTGCCTCTGAGGATTTTGTAACTATAAAAAGTGCCACTTTCATAATCTTTTGTCTATGGTTTGTCAGATGCATCCTAATATTTGAGTCAGTTATACCTGATCCAAAATTAATTTTTCTTCAGAAATTAAAAGCCATCAAAGAAAAAGATTTGAAGTTAGCTCCTCACATTATAGTAAATTCCACATGATATCTTATTAATATTGAACATTCCACTCTGATAGAATGAATCTTTTCTCCTTTTTTATGTAAATTACTGATTTATAAATGTATTGCTAAATTTAATGTTACTTTAACTTTTTCTTTTATTGTAAATGTAGTTGAATAAAGCTGTTTTTGATTAAAAAAACATTTTAGAACATACTAAAAGTTGATAGGGCATATGCTTTAAAAAGATGGCTTGATAATCAACTACAAATACTTTGTCTTGCTGAAACAAAATTACACTGGCAATCTAATCAAAAAATTAATCAATTGCTTTCACAATATGGTGTTTTTCAATATTACTCATCGAATTCAGCATCATCTGGTGTTGTGCTATTGATAAATAAAAAATTAAATTATGAAAAATTTAAGATGTTTTTTAAGCAGTGATTTATTAATATTGGATATTACTATTTCTAATGTGTCTTTAGTTGTAATATATATTCATTTAAAGAACAATTGTAACATTGTTTTATCATCAATGGTTAAAATTAATTCAATCTGTCTTCGGTTGCATCACCAGTAATATTTTTTGGAGACTTTAATATGAGTTATAAATTACTGTTAAGCTAAGATTAATAGCTGAGGTGAAGCTATAAGTTATAAGCAGTTTAATCTTAAATATTTACATCTTTTAATAAATTATTTCTATGTAGTGAAGGTTGCTTTCCACCAAATTTATACTCATTTTATACACAACATCACAGGTCTTTAATTGATTTATTATATTTTATATCTGAATTATATACAATCTGAACTTCAAATTATTTCTTTCTCAGATCATATAGCTTTGCTGATCTCCTTAAATATTAATTATGTGTTATTGACTTTGTCATCTCATATGACAACTATTAGATTACTAAATAAAGTTAATACTCCTGAATGGATCTTTTCAGAAGCTTATATTCTTTTTCAGAAAATACAATTGCTTTCATTGTCACCATTACATGCATGGTGGGAATATTAAGCTAATTAATTAATACTTTTACAAAGAAATCTAAAGAACCAAATAAACTGCTTAAAGAACTTGATGATATTGGAATAGGATTATTTTTTTATCATTGATGGCTGCCAATGTTAGTAAAATCATACATCTTAAAAAACAATATCATGACAAACAATTAATGCTTGCCAATTATATTGCTATAAAGAGGAAAAAAATATATTTACCTATGCAGCATAATTGGATTCATAGTTATCTTTGATGGCCAATTGGTGCTACAAAATGTCCGACTCCCTCACTTATCTCATAATAATATTGGATGGATCAATATGCTTAACAAAATTCATAGTTTTTTTAAAGTAAACTTCAGAGTTATAGATTTTAAATAAGTGATATATAAAACAATATTAATAAATATGAAAATCATGATATTTCTGATATGCAGATCTTGCAGAAACTCCAATCATACCCAGAAAGTATACGCCCTGGATTGCATGGCATTCCAAGGTTTGTATTACTTCATCTTAGTAATTTTATAATACCCATACTTCAAAAAGTAATAGATGTCTTAGCAGGTAATTTCCAGATTGCTGTACAATATCACTTGTATCTTTTATGAAAAAAACATATAAACCCATTAAGCCTCTCCAATATCTGTCCAATTTCAATGATACCACTTCTAATTAAAATTACTGATTTTATTATTAAGGATATGATTCAGCCACAATTACTCTCTCATATCACTAAACACCAATTTTCTCACAAGGGCTCTTCTATAATTGAGGCCATGTGGAGTTTTATTCTATTGGTTGAACATGTGAGAAATAAAAGAAAATCCATGCCTATTGCTGTTCAATTAGATTTTGCTGCAGCACTGATTCTGTTATACCATCTAAATTATTTAATCTTCTCAGACATTATGGGGTTTCAAATGTCTATGTCAGGATTATTGGAAATCTTTTAAATAGATCAATTCATATATCATTAGATGGTCATCTTAACCAGGATTTAAACTTTATCTATCGATTCCTCAAGGGCCGCCTCTTAGTACATTATTCTTTATTACATATATAAATACCTTGCTTAAAGAAATTGAAAATGAACTAACTGGGATATTTGTTCCAACACTTATGGAAGAGATTCATCACATATCATATGTTGATGACATTACAGTATTTCTTCCATCTCAGAAGGACTTACCAAGTCTTTATAAAATTTTAGATAGATATGCTGTTAAATTTAAATCTTCAGTTTGGAATATGAATAAAGGTAATGTTTTTCCTTCAATATATACTGCTAAGCCACAAAATTTTCTTGGTTATCCAATAGCATTATCTAAAATGGCTATGAGAAAACAAATACAACAGGGCATCCTGGACAGAACTAAAAAAATTGTTAAATCATTGGCTGTTATTTCTTTATCACTTACTGGCAAGACTGTATTAGTGAACATGATGATTTTTCCATGAATTAATTATTATCTTCCAGTTATTAAGCCTACTATTTTTTTTCAGAAAAAAATCAATTCAATCTGCTCCAAACTGCTTTGGAATGGAAAATGTGTAGCTATAAGTTTATCTAAAGTACAAATGCCTAGAGAACACAATGGTCTCAGACTTCATGCATTACATATTTTTTATACACAAAAAGTAATCAGTGTTCTAAGTGCCATTGATCTTAATCTGCCGGAAAACAAAACTTGGTTTACTTTTGAACCTACTGATACACCTCCACCAATTTCAAGTAATTGGATAAAAAATTTAAAGGATGACTTAGTTAAATTATTCCCTATTACAAGACATATATAAAAAATAAAATAAAATACTGGGATGTCTATAAGCTTATATATAATAGTCAGAAAAAATACCAATTCAATTAGAAATTTCTAATAAGTTATTTGTTAAAAAATCTAGACATTTGATTTTGAAACCCAAATATATAGATTTTATTTTAAAATATAATCTTACTTCTTTACCCACTAATTATTTTTTAATTTAGAAAAGAGGCTTTCATAAAATTAATTTACTGTGTAATCTATGTAAGTCTAATGATGAAACTTTATATCTTTTCTTTTGTTGCCCATTTTTTCACCATCTTTGGGAATTATAATTGTAAATGTTCCTCCAAATAGTACTTATGTTTTGTCACTCTTAAATGCATTTAAAAGTGGAGTTTTTCAATCATTAGAATGGCAATTTTTTTTTCAATATGGATAACAAGATGCACATTTGTGTTTAATCAAACAAATCTTAGCCCTTAGAAAGTTTATTTGGAAATTATGAACAAAATTAAATCTAGAGACAAGTTATTGGCTCCAGGAAAATTGTATAAAGAAACATGGTTACTTCATAATCTTACAGATGTTGATTGATTATTTTCATGTCTTTTCTTTTCAGATTTATTTTATCAATGTATATATAAATTCAATGTTATCTTGTTATAAATAAATTATATTTTTAATAAAAAAAACATTAAAATAATTCAAGAGATTCTAATTTCTTGATAATAAGATCATTATTATATTTCTTTAAAAAAAGTTATTGAAAAAAATAATAATGCCTAGTGTGTATTTAATAGCCATTAAAGCCACACCTTTAGCTATTTATTTATTTTAAAAATAAACACCCTTCAGGTAGTTTTCCTTTCTTACTCATATTGCTTCAATAAATGTGAGAGTAAACACACACACACACAGTATAATATATGTAAATACGACCCTTCTATTTGTTATTAATAACTATATTATTGTTATTTTTAAAATTGTATTTATACTACAATGCTGATTTATATTACTACTAAACATCACATGATCTCTATCTCATACTAGCACATAATTGTTATTAAGCAATTCAAAACAAAGCAAAACTCTCCATATAGTAGTGCCATCTTGTGCTAGCAAAAGCAATCAATGGATACCAGAAGTCTTATGCATAAAATCCCTATCTAGTGCCTACTCATCCAACATTCCCAGACTAGTTTCTGGCTTGTGTTTTCAATTTCATTCTCATAGTTTTGTAGTTAAATAGAGTTAAAAGGTGGGTGCTGGAGGGTTGCATTAGATCCTAAGATCTAGGTGCAGTGCTTTCATATCCAAGGCTCCTCACTGATGGCCACAAGCCAGAAACTAGTCTGGGAATGTTGGATGAGTAGGCACTAGATAGGAATTTTATGCACAAACCTTCTGGCATCCACTGATTGCTCTTGTTAGCACAAGATGGCACTACTATATAGAGAGTTTTGCTTTATTTTGAACTGATTTATATTATTAATATATATATATGAAAACTATTCATGACATATATATGTGCATATGAAAAAGTACTGCACATTTGTAGTTCAATAAACAATACATTCTATTGTAACCAGTGTTTATCAGTAAATCATGAATTATTATATGCTGCATATGTTGAATGCTAGAAGGGCTTGAAATAAAATATACTGTAGTTCATAGATAATAATCTTTCTTATTGCATTGCCAAATGTATATAATATAATATTAAATCATCTCTGCACTTTATCACTGTTTCACAATGGTTTAATTACCGCCCTCTTTTAAAGTTTCAATTGCCTCAGCAATCTTCTTCAGTACTTTCTTTTTATATCTTCAAAAGTTTTGAAGAAGATTACTGTAAAAGAGGGTGGTAATTAAAGCATTGTGAAACAGTGATAAGGTGCCTAGATGATTTCATATTATATTATAGGTCATGGATACTGTATTAATATTTTGTTTTCATTATTATACATGTAATTAAAACTGTTTTAAAAATTATAAGTGTATTTCTCAAAAATGTAACAAAGGTTTTGAACCTTTCCATCATCTAATATTAAATATTAAAGGTCTTTACAATTGGTCAGTTGATTAGAGCATTAACCTTAAATTCAATATCATAAATCTAAAGATCCAGATACTGTCACCAGTCAGGCCATCAACACTTGAGGAAGAAAGGAGAATAATATCACCCAAAATTTTGTGTTATATACTAACCTGTGTGACTAACAATTAATTATATTTGAAATGTTTAAATAAAGTTCTTTTTTTAAAAGACCTTCAATATTTAATATCATATGGTAGAAAAGGTCTAGCACATCATTATTAGTAAAAGGTCATTAGGACAAACCTTCAGATAAACACAAAAATGGTGGGACTTTTTTAATTATGTAGATGTATAATAATTGACAATCTTGAGGGAGCCAAGGATTCAGTTAACTCTGTTACTGGAACCCTGTTTTAGTTCTTTTTTTCTTAGTTTAGGGAATTAATTTTCTCTAAAACTATTCCTATTTAAAAGAGGAGTTTTCTTAGCTCTCTTTTAATGTACAAGTTATGTCAACATGTTATCACAAATAAGAATAATTTCAACATTTATAAAAATGCTGTGCAAATTATATGACAGCCATTGAAATTTCAAAAGATTAATACAATGATTTTGCCTTTTAATGAAAATTCTTCATTTCACTCAGTTTTGCTGAGTGGATGAAAGTATCTGGAGGGTCCCTGAGAGCCTAAATCCTAGTTCAGTTAAATATGGAGTTGGAGTGAGGGTGCTATGAGAATATTTCTGACATTGATTTCCTCATTCATAGAAAAGGAAAAATAACATTTTTTAGCAGGTTTTTAGCGTTATTCTTATAAATGATTTTATCCATGTGTTATTACAAAGTAAGCTGCACTTTGGCCTAATGGTTTTAATTACAAATGATTTGCCTTATTTATTACTATTATTTCCAATATGATTATTGATACAGTTGGCCCATTGATGTTCATGTGGCTCTTCGTGATGGATTAGAATGGTTTTCAGCAGAGACATGTCAAAGCTTAGTTTTTTTCCTAGTTCTCCATAAGTCTTCCAAAGTATACTGAATTGCTGTCTTCTGGGGATATTTGAGGTCATTCTGGAGAACAGTACAGTAGATTGATTTAGCCCATATTTTATATTATCTCAAGTGTTTTCATATTCCTCGACTTATCTGTTGCAAATTGGATTTTTCAATATTCTACTCCCAAAATGTTATTCACATTTGAACTCAAGTCTTTACAAATAATTCCTAATTGTAGCCTAGATTTACTTTTAATAATTAATCATCTCATGGACTAATGCTGTGAGTTGTCACAGGTTGATTAATTTTTGGAAATGCTATGGATAAAAATACAGTGTATCATCTTAGATCTCCATATTATAATATGTAAATCAATGCTTACCTTGTAAAACATTTTATACCATTAAAGTTTAATCGTATTTTGTAAAAAAAAAACAACAAATCATCTCAAATATATTTTATATTAATAATTTTTACTTTAAAACTAAATATGAAGAGTGGATAAGAAATCATTATAAAACCTTTGCTTTTTTTTAATGATAAAACACTAAAATATTTGTCATGTAGTATAAGAGGTAAAGTATAGAATATGATTATATAAGAATATAAATGGATACATGGTTAGAAGAAATGACCAGTTCTTTTTAAATTGCTCCCAATGTCTTATAGTCTAGAGTAACAATAAAAATCTCACATTATATTTTCAAGCTTATTTCATGAATTTGTTTTTCATTTAACTTTAGACCCAAAGGTCCTGAGTATATAGAACCTTTAATTCTCCTACATTCTTCATAAACATTACTTTCCTTCATATTTCTTTACTATTGAAGTTTGAATCAGTGAAAACAAAGGAATTATTGTTTTAGTATTTTATAAAAATAAATAAAGAAACATATTGTTCAGAGAATAATGAGTGATAAAAATGTTTTATTTGTTAAAGGCTCATTTGGTCAACTTAATAGTCTAAAAATATCAATAGATGAAAAAATAGTGTATATCAAGGCTTGTAGAATATAGTTGAATAGTAATTATTGTTACAAGTACAGTGAATTACAATAGAAAGATAATTTAGACTAAATAATATATAATATTAGAGGTTAAAAGAATGCTTAATATTTTTTTAATAAAAAATAAGTCTGTTTATTTAAGAGAATTTGCAGAGAACAATCAATTAATGGAATCTTTATAATTTTTTATAGATTAATTTCTTGAATGATTTGCTAAATCTTGAGTTGTAGAGTTCATGGTACAATGTCCATCAATCTATTGCTGCATACCAAGAGGCAAAAATCTGGAGTTTATAAAATGTTTGAGAACTAAAAATAACAAAGAGGGGCTATGGGCCGTGAATTTTGGCCTCTAGAGTCTGAATTTCACCACTATACCAAACTCCCACTTTTGGAGACTTAACACGTCACTTTAAAAAAAACTTGTTAAAATTAACTCATGGAGAAGGGAGTTTTAAGGATCTCTTATAGTGGTCACTTATTTTATTGCGAAGGAATAGAAGTAATTTTTAATTTTCATTTTTTTATAAATTAATAGATTCATTCGGAAATAAGAATTCTTAAAAATTTTGCTTTTCTCGTTTATTGGGAGTTCATGTGAATTAGTGTTTGCAATTTTAAATTAAAATAACATGAACAGTTTATTTTTTTAAAGGCATATATTTACTGAAAATAGAATGTTTTGTTCATTATCGTAGATATTCGAAATATTTTAAAGATTTTATAAATAACTCTTTCAAAACACTTTTTTTTATATAATATAAGCGACAATGTATTTCATCGCATATGAATTTGTAATTGGAAGCAGAGAGTTATGTCTCATCCTACTCATGGCTAAATAATTATATTATAACCATTTTTTTGCTCTAAGACAAAACTCTCAAAACTCTTCTCCTTCCCCCAAGTTTGATAATGCTAAATTTATGCTCTTATTCGTTTATAGAAAATTTTTAAATTATTTATCATACAAGAAGGAATTAATATTCTCCCATTTAAAAAAAAAATTACTTTCCTTTTTTATGAAATCATTAATTACTTCTCTGAAACATTAAGTACATCACAATAAAGTTTATCACACACACATTTATATATATTAAGTAGTTATTGGATTATTATAATAAAATCATGTTACTTTTTCAAAACTATAGTGCAGTTTTATAAGAAAAACAAAAAAAAAAATAGTTAATTGCACGAACAAAATAAAAATAAGCAGTCATTTAATTATAAATTATAAAAGTAATCGAAAATAAACTCTAAAATTGTCTAAAATAAGAAGTATACATATATTTGAAATTGTTCCCAGTCAGAACAGATACTCAAAACAAAAATATTAATCTTTTTTTTATATATAATTTTAAAAAATGTCACATTTAACCTGATTTTCATATTTATTTTTTCTAGCTATTTAAAGTAACGAATATGTAAAAAAACAAAAATAACAACATATGAACTCTCATGCTTATATCTACTCTAGAGTCATGTAGTATGTAAGATAGTGATTTTAAATCTGCAAAATTGACCATCTGTGCTTTCATCAGTAAACGTTTTGGATTTAAAGGCGACACAAGCTAATAACTGAAATTTTAAAAATCTCTACAATTTAAAAACACAGGCTAATTCATATTCTAGCTCAAATTTATATAACTATTTTTTTATATAAATGTTCTAATCTTTAACTAGATTTAAAATATTTGTATTTAACAAGACCAAGTTATAATATATAGGGTATATGAGCACCGACTTTCACATGACCCACCAGTCTCCCCTCTATCTCATAATACTGATACACTTGAACACATAA
Source organism: Epiperipatus broadwayi (assembly GCA_028023455.1). Classification (NCBI taxonomy): domain Eukaryota; kingdom Metazoa; phylum Onychophora; class Udeonychophora; order Euonychophora; family Peripatidae; genus Epiperipatus; species Epiperipatus broadwayi. Next base: position 1,696,438 of record JAQFVV010000207.1, read on the forward strand.
ATGTTGAAAAGATAAACAATCACCAATATACGTATTCCATGCTAAACCAGCAATCATCAGTTGGTCCAGATTATCATCTCCACACATATATGATATAAGTGCTCAGATATATAGATATATATATATATTAAGATAGCCAATCTTCATACTTTAATGGACAGGCTTCAATCCACTCCACACTCCAACTCTTCAAGCGTCCATCCAATTAAAAATCTAACCAGTTATATGGACTTTAATATTTTTTAAGTTATCTTGAACGACAAATTCAAAACATTTCCTTCATGCAAAATAAATTTCACTTTTCTAGAACATTAAAAAAAAGTATTCTAGTGTTAATAATAGAAAATTAAGACTTACATACAAAATGACATTTTAATAAAAAACAAACTCTAATATTTATTTATGAGTCAAAAGAAAATTTTAATGAATGATATTACCCAAACGCCCAATAAAATCATTCATACTTAACATATAAATTTTCCAACAACTTAATATCTTATATATTTCACAAAATTTTGAATTTCATTATTTTAAATAAATTGTAATAATTCTAAACTGACAGTAATCAACTATGCATGTACTGTCATAATAAACCATGTGCTAGTAAATATCTTGGTCAATTATTTTCATTGTAATACTTTTTAATCTCATCTGTGATGTTTGAGTTTTCTGGAAACTTCTATTCTTCTGATACCAAGTCATTATGTATTATGTATTCAATTTATTTTTTATTTATTTTCCAATAAGCACGTTCTCTTTTTCTTATTACATTGTTTTGTAAAACTTAGTTTTTCCTTTATGCCTGAAATTAGAGTTTTCACACCATAAATTGAAGCAAATGAAAGCATGGAAGCTATCAATGTGAAACAAATATAAAGTCATATTTGAAATGAACAATTATATATATATATATATATATATATATATATATTTGAAATGTGTAATTATATATATATATATATATATATATATATATATATAAGTGTGTAGAGGAATTAATATAGAATAAAAGAAGTATATCCTACAATAGCTATATCTGATGAATTGCCCAGGATTTTAAAGAAAAAAGTGAGACATGCAATGAAATCTATAAAGAATAATCAAATTTATACATGAAAACATCCAATTATCAACACACTCATAGAAGATATTGCCTCTGGGAATTTTGAAACTATAAGAAGTGCCACTTTCATCATATTCTGTCTATGGTTTATAAGATGCATCCTAATCTTCGAGTCAGTTATGCCTGATCCAAAATTAATTTTTCTTCAGAAATTAAAAGACATTAAAAAAAAAGAGATTTGAAGTTAGCTCCTCACTTTATAGTAAATTCCACATGGCATCTTATTAATATTGGACATTCATCTCTGAAAAAAATGAATATTTTATTCCTTTTTTTATGTAAATTACTGATTTATAAATGTATTGCTGAATCTTAATAACTTATTTTAACATTTTTTTTATTGTATACATAGTTGAATAAAACTGTTTTTGATAAAATAAAAAAATCAATGAAAAATAGAAAAGTTCTGGATAATGACAAAATTATAATTGATATCTTTAAAAAAAGCAGGTAGAGTAGATTTTTTTGTCAAAGTTATATACAAAATGTCAAAATGATGAAGATTTACCAGATGATTAGAATAATAAAGTATTAATATTTGAAAAAGATAATTAAGAAGATATTAGAAGTTATAGACCTAACAGTCTTGTATTAGTTCTATATACAAGTTTCATCAAGATAATTACAACTCCTCTATAGCAAACTTTGGATTTTAAACAACCAAAAGAAGTTGGATTTGAAAATGATTTTAGACAATTGATAGTATTGAAGGAAATTATAAAAATGACCAATAAATATGAGATGCCATTATGCTTTGGATTTGAAGATTATGAAAATGCATTTGATTCTATAAGCATTTCTTCTGTGATTAAAGCACTGGATTATCAAGATATGGATCCAGAATAAGAATATTAAAATAATTAACATTGAGAAGGTTGTATGACAAAGTGATTCCATATCTCCAAAACATTTTACAGCAGTCTGTCAAGAAGTATTTTGTGGATTAAAATGGGAAGCTAAGCCATTAAAAGTAAATGGAGATTGTTTAAATAATCTAAATTTTTCCCATGATGCAGTTGTTTCTGCAATTAATGCTTTAGAACTTCCAGAAATGTTGCAAGAGTTATTAGATGGAAGTAAAAATATAGGATTAAAGGTAAATGTTAAAAAGACTAAAGTAATGTTCAATGGATTTTCTCAAAAGTACAAAATAAAGATTGATAATGATAAATTAGAAGGTGTTAACAACTATAAATATATTGATCAGATTATTAGTACAGATGAAAACCTAATATATGATAATAATCATAGAATTAAACTTGATTAAAATTATTTTGGCTGTAATAACTGAATATTAAAAGGAAATATGTCTATATTTTTGAAAAGGAAGGTATATAATAAATATATTTTACTCTGTCTTATTTATGGAGCTGAGTCTTGGATACTTAACAGAAAAGCAATACAGAGATCTTAGACTTGTCAATGAAGTATGGACAAAAGGAGTAACAAGAAAAGTTTAAAAATGAAATACGTTGGTGAGAGAAGAAACAAGTATTACTGATATCATTGAAAAATTTAAAACACTTGGTTGGGCTGTACACATGGCTAGAAGAGGTAATAATAGATCAATAGTTAAAATCTTAAACAGGATTTCAAGCATTTTAAAAGACTCAGAGAAATACCACATGCATATTGTTGAATGAAATAAAGAAGTGAGCTGGGGTGATATTGAGAATAGAGACTAGGCGTTGGAGATGATAGATTGAACTTGGAGAGACCCTAATCCTGAAGTAAATGAATAATAATTGAAAATCATAATGGTAATGATTTATATATATTGTAAAAGTTAGGCTATGAGGTTGCTGTGAATAATTATGGAATAAACAAGTAAACTGATTAACATATTTATTTATTAACACATAAATAAACTAATATATTTTAACAAGTTCCACAACTAAAAGGTTAGTTTGCTTCTCACAAAATGATAGATGAAAATGAGAATTGATAAATGGAGTATCCTAATAAATTACAAAACCAAATACCTCAATTTTTTCTTTGATTATTAAAATTTCAATTTATGAGACTTTCTTCATATATTTTATTATAAAAATTTTGCATCTAAGTTTTAGATGAATTTCATTATTATTTATGATCTTATTCTATAACTCTATTATTTAAATTTGTATTATAGATATGAATGCTCATGATATTACCCACTTTTTTAATCACTTTCTATAAACCCAAAGTCAGTGATTCAGTAAACATTAAGTTAAGAACTAGGATACAAAACTTTTTGTAATATTATACATGTTATGTACAATAATATTATCATTACCATCAACAATAAAATGATCACTCCTTATTGCACATCACACATTCAGGTTTTCATAAAGAGACAAAGATAAGACTTGTGTGAAAAAAACATAAATTGCAATATTTGAAGTATGATCAGCCAGATTTGCTTGAATTATTGACATCAGTAAATCATAATATATTTTTTAGTAAATCAGTCTGCAACTTACTTATATGCATAAATATGTAAACCCATAAGATATATTGAATATATACTATAATATGTAAATCAGACCTCCTCTGCAAGTTCCAAAAAATACTGATAATACAGACAGTGGGTAATGCATGTAGCATGAGATCAGAATTACAACATTTGCATCTATATTTATCTTTTAAAAGAAATTTTATTCACACTCCATAAGTGATTATATACTCATGATACAGCTATAAAAAACACTATTACTGACAGAATCCTTGTTACAAACTTTCAATAATTTAACATAATATTAAATACACACACACATCTCAAACTCATCATTTTTATAAATGACCAACAGATACATTAAGACACTTGAATTATGTAAATCGAATTATTATTTTATGATAAATTGTAGAAAATTATTGCAAGCATATAACTATTCATCATTTAATACATATAAAATGAACTCTAAAAAGTGATTTAAATTCAGATCATTCATACTGTAATGATCATAATTGGTTATCCAATATCATCTTATATTCATTTGTTTTGTTAGGAATTTATGTACGATTGTTATGACATTCCAAGTACAATTGTTTACATATCATATGATTAGTAAAACATTTATTTTTCTAATTGTGTCAAAACCTATATGAATCTCAAAATAAAAGTCAAATATTATTTAAACTTTAAATAATTAAAAGATTAATTATCAATTTATTACTACCAAAATGTGCATCACTTTTAAAAAACTTTAAAATATATCAAATAACAATAATAATAACAATAGTGTCTCTACTAAAAAAATCATTCCTAATTAAGATGTTAATTACAGTGTACAGATCATAGATAAATGGTGGGGATATTGACAGTATCTAATTTTAAAATCAAACAAGTTCATGGCTATAAATATGAAGTATCCTGTAGGTATTTATTTTAAAGTACTGAAATACACGCCCCAATTGTTGATTCCAAATTCTTTATTACTTTATTTTTTTCTTGAATTTTACAAATGACATTTAATGTTGATGATCTCATTTAAACAAAGTCCTTTGTTTTCTTAATTGATAAAGAAGATGTGACAATCCACAATATTTCAATGTTCTGTATAAAGTTGGTTTTATATCTAAAAAGGATCTTAATTTAACCTGCCATAGAAGTTAGCACTGTTGATGAAATTAATTCTGATAGGCATTTGCTAAAACTTATATTTTAGTTATAGATTTTAGAATGCAAACGATTTAATTTCTTCTTGCAAATGTTTAGAGCATGCTAAATTATTGAATTCCTCAGACACACTGCATTAAATTATTGTCCTTTTAAATTAATGTCAATCCATGTACATTTAAAAATTGGCAAATCTTTTATTAAATATTCTATAAGTCTTAAACATTAATTATTTACTATTAATATTATTGTCATTATCTTTTTTAATAATTAAACTTAAAATTATCTTACACAATATCAACAAATACATTTTTTTACTATTTGTGTATAAATAAATAGCTGCTTTACAAGCAGTTGTCCCGGGTTAGCGGGTTCGTGTTCCAGCTGATGCTATGACACATGAGAAAAAAAAGCCAATATTATACGCACATACATGCATATTTTTACTATTATATTCAAATGGTTTTAATTTTCTGTTGTTTTGCCTGGATTGTTTTTAAAAGAGTAGATTTCCACCTTTATTGTTTAAAGCAGGTTGCCATGACAACAGATTGAGATTGTTGATTGTTATTGATATTTGTATTGTTTTAGTGATATATGCCATTAAGGGAAGCCAACACATAAGATTAATAATAAATAATACTTTGGATGTTTAGCCAGGATTAAGAATAGAGTAGACTAATCTTTTCTTTAAGCTTTTTATGTTTATAAATTTTACTTTGCCAATATTGATGAAAATTCAGAATGAATTTAATATACCAGTCAAATGAAAATATGGTATTAATCATTATTAAACTAATAGATTCAAGTACATAAAAATGAAGATAAAATTTTATTTTTATAATCCTGTTCTAATTATACACATAAAATTAGTATTGTTCAATGTATATGTCATTAATGACATCTCTTTTAGAAATATATGCAAATTACTGTTGTATAAATCTGTAATTACAAAAAAAAAATGTTTCAAAATTAATAAGTAATTAAAGTTATGACAAATTAATGTAACAAAATAAAAAATATGTGCTTATTGAAAAATGTATTTATCTTCTTAATTTCGAAAGGATTTTATACTGATAATTAATTTACCACATTACAGAATATACTCAGAGGAAAAACAAAGATATATATATATATAATAATATTCACTAGAATAAAAACTACAAAATTTTAAAAAATGCCTGTATAAAATTAAAGATTAAAATTCTTTGCTATAGCTAGCTTCGGCATATTCCGCCATCTTAAGTAGCATGGTGGAATACGCCGAAGCTAACTATAGCAAAAAATTTTAATCTTTAATTTTATACAGGCATTTTTTAAAATTTTGTAGTTTTTATTCTAGTGAATATTGTTATTATACTTATATATATATGAAAAACAAAAAAACACAAGTTAAAAACTTTCATACGCTTGTATTTATGACAATAGATGGCGTTATACCAAAAACACCTTCAAGCGTTTGTTTACATAAACGTCAGAGCGAGTGTTTCACTATCTCTAACCTAATTTCCATGTTCAGATCATGATTTCAAGCTATTTGCTATTGTCAGTGAAGGACAGGATTAAGAAACTAGATCCAAAACACAAACTCTGAGCATTTAAGAAACAGTTTCTATTCAGCTTGCAAGCGTGAATCTTTTAGACACGTAATGTCTTCAAACTCAGCATAGCATGCCAGATAGCTACATGGGTCTGATATCAGTTCAGCATCACCACATAGTAGAAGCCTCTGCAATATATATCATTGCAAGAAAGACCTCAAAGGTACATTTATGAAAAACAAAAAACACAAGTTAAAAACTTGCATACGCTTGTATTTATGACAATAGATGGCATTATACCAAAAACACCTTCAAGCGAAACTGTTTCTTAAACACTCAAAGTTTGTGTTTTGGATCTAGTTTCTTAATCCTGTCCTTCACTGACGATAGAAATAGCTTGAAATCATGATCTGAAGGTGGAAATTAAGTTAGAGATAGTGAAATACTCGTTCTGATGTTTATGTAAACAAACGCTTGAAGGTGTTTTTGGTATAATGCCATCTATTGTCATAAATACAAGTGTATGCAAGTTTTTAACTTGTGTTTTTTGTTTTTCATAAATGTACCTTTGAGGTCTTTCTTGCAATGATATATATTGCAGAGGTTTCTACTATGTGGTGATGCTGAACTGATATCAGACCCATGTAGCTATCTGACATGCTATGCTGAGTTTGAAGACATTATGTGTCTAAAAGATTCATGCTTGCAAGCTGAATAGAAACTGTTTCTTAAATGCTCAGAGTTTGTGTTTTGGATCTAGTTTCTTAATCCTGTCCTTCACTGACGATAGCAAATAGCTTGAAATCATGATTTGAAGGTGGAAATTAAGTTAGAGATAGTGAAATACTCGCTCTGACGTTTATGTAAACAAATGCTTGAAGGTGTTTTTGGTATAACGCCATCTATTGTCATATATATATATATATATAGCAAAATCAAAACTACCTCGAATCCAAAATTAAACCAGACCAGCATAAAAATAATATTAAAATGCAACCTAAGGCTTCACTGCTACAAGCAGACTTCTCAAGTGTAAAGAACTACCAAAAACTACACAATATATATAATATTAAAAACTACCCACAAATCCATTCACTTCCCATCCACTCTTAATAATAAAAGAACTCTTAAATAAGTTAATTGCTTCAGAATAATAAATTTTCAATATTAAAGACTCTTTAATTCTTCTTTTGATTTCATTTCTCTCAAAGAAGACAACCTTAGCTTCATCAAAATCAATAGTGTGGCTAAGGTTGTCTTCTTTGAGAGAAATGAAATCAAAAAAAGAATTAAAGAGTCTTTATTATTGAAAATTTATTATTCTGAAGCAATTAACTTATTTAAGAGTTCTTTTAATATTAAGGCTGAATGGGAAGTGAATGGATTTGTGGGTAGTTTTTAATATTATATATATTGTGTAGTTTTTGGTAGTTCTTTACACTTGAGAAGTCTGCTTGTAGCAGTGAAACCTTAGGTTGTGTTTTAAAATTATTTTTATGCTGGTCTGGTTTAATTTTGGATTTGGTGTAGTTTTGATTTTATATTGACTAGTTTAGCTTTATGCCTGTAATGTTTATATATATATATATATATATATATATATATATTACAGGCATAAAGCTAAATTCTATAATAATTGATATATATATATATATATATATATATATATATCAATTATTATAGAATAAAAATAAACAAAGAATAATGTACATGTGTAGTTCATTCATTTTTTAAATTTTATTTAGAGAATTATTATTTTTTATTTCATCTACCAATAGATATTTGTGTCATGTTATAAGTCTGAACAATATCGCATTATGATAAGATGGCTATACACACAATTAGAGATGTAATTGTCTTATCTCTTATACAGAATAGTTCAGTTTTGTTCTAAAATGTGTTTGGTGTCTTTTTAAGTTAATATTGTATATAAGAAGACATCATTATGAAGAATAACATGAGAATTTTTGCCTAAATTTATGGGTAGATTTCATTTACAAATGTTTGAAACAAAGTATGAATATTATATTTTTGGCTATTATGGAAATTATCATATGAATATTATTGAAAGTGGGGTAATTAAGTAAAAAATTGTGACTAAGTTACAGTATGTCTATAGCATACTTAACTATGTCTTCTCTATTTATGTAGTGGTTTCTGTATCTGTAAAAATGTAAAGTATAATACTTATAGATTTATTTTAAAAGGAAATTTATAAAATTTGGTAGTAGAGGTCATAACTTGAATTGTCAATTTAGTAGTCTTATGGGTTATTTAAAATGGGTTTATTATTATCCATTATAAGATGGAAGGTAGATTAGTGAGTGTACTTCCTAATATCTGAATTATTTTTTGTGGATTTTGTATTTATTAAATTTTTATTGTATACGGTTTTATATTCTATCTTTAGCATTATTTTTTTCTAGTCTCATATTTTTTTAATTGTAATTAAAACAGCTTCTATTTTACAGAAATTTAACTTATATTTAATACCTTCTTTTTATTTAACTTTTAAAAAATAGAACTCTAGTGATATTTAGCATAAACATAAGTAATCAGTGATTTCCAGATGCATTAAAATCCTTATTTGTAACACTTACCACTCAATTGTCACAATCATTTCAGGTTATTTCCTTTATTAATAATGGTCATTGATAAAGGGAAAATCAAAACTGATCTAGGAATGGATTTTAAATATTAAGCAAAGGAACTTTACATGCATCCGGTATCACTAATTACCAAAACATATGTTAGTTGGCATTCGATTCAAAATTAGTTTTCATCTTATATTGTTTAATTCAGAATTTGATGATGTCTGTCTTAGATAATTGTGTTTGTACCTTCATTAATTGGTAATTTTGTGTTGATAAATAACAGTATAAAATTTGTGATTATTGCAATAAGCAGAACTGTTCCTTGATCTGTCTGTCTGGAAGTTCTAATTGGGAGATATCTTTAACATTCAAAAAATAGTATTTTTTTATTAATAATTTAACGCAGACATGGTTAATCTGTGGCATATGACTTCATGCAGATCTTCATGAATTTCTGCATGACACACATCATGTTAATAATAATTTAAGATGATTTCCATATGCCATAAATTGAAAACAGTTTATTTTGAGTTACTCATAACAAAGAGAATATAATATTTTTAAGTGTACATATATGTTATATAATAATCATTTTTAATCAACATTTATTATTCATTTTTTTCTTATAATAATGTTCATTTTTGTATTTAAAGTTCAAATTGCATTTTGTGTAAATATTGAAATACAATTCATTAAATAAAAATAAAATTAAATACTCTATTAAATATAAAAATTTAAAATATTAGTCTCTGATTAACATCAGTATTATTTAAAAAAATATTCTTCCTGATATACTTTTATTTAACTCACTTTGTTTTGACTCTTAACATACTAGAGTTTGAAATAATTGAGAGAGTGCAAATCTCTCAAGCGCTTATGACTACAACCAGCCAATCAAATAATATTATTTACATACTAGAGTTTATAATTCAATTTCTATTTGCTATCCGATTTTGAATATAATTGAAATTTTTTTGTTTTTTTTTAATTTGAAAATAATTTAAAAAATAAAATTCGTGAAAAATTAAAATTTTTAATTTCATATGAGATTCAATATTCATTATGGAACTGAATCTACTGATATTAAATTATATCTATTTTTTTTTTTTTTCATTTCACATTACTGAACTATATAAAGCTAAAAAACAGAAAATTAAAAAAACTAAAGATTAAGAAACACTCGTTCACATAAATGCATTATAAAATAGAAAAAAAAAAAAACACTAAAAAGTAAAAAATACATTATCTTCCGTTTTCACAATATCTCTGATATGACATAATCAAAATAAAGGCCTGCTGATTCATGCTTAGAACGTAAGTGTTTCATACTTGTATTTTGACCACTTAATATCAAGAATGCTCTGAAAGCTGAAGAAAGATTGTTTGTTTCCTTTCTAGTGCATTTTTTTTCTATTTCTTAGTGCATTTAAAAAACATTTCTTTAACATTTGTTTATGATTAAAGTTTAAACTGTGTTGAAACTTAATATTTTGAAATATATTTTACATGTTTAAAAATTTTATGGTTAGATGTATGATAAGCAGCATTGGTGGGCTCACTTTTCAAAGAATGTTACCCATCCCGAATGCAAACTTTTCTTTGCATTGTATTTTATATTATTGAAAATAAAATTGTATCAACTAATACATGAAGCAAATTTTATAGATTTCACATTATTCTTGTAGGATTATATTGTTGAAAATGTTTGACCTTTACCATTTATTGAGTAATTTTTCAAATACATTCAAACTCTTTTACTCTAGTTTAAACATAATTAACAAGAAGCTTTATATGTTTGTTTAATGTGTTTATATATAAAAAAACCTTCAATTTGATGAAGATTTTATATCAAATTTAAAACATTTTCAATAATAATTAATATATCAAAAAGATTATACAATTCCTAAAAAAAAAAAATTAAAAAAATTTAAAATTTAATACACTTTTAATTTATATTGAAAAATAAAAAAAGATAAGTTCAAGGCTTTCAATTAATATTTTTGTTTGAATCCGTAAAACACATATAAAAGTAAATATATTTTATTTTTATTAGTAAAACATCATTTAAAAATAAGCTTCTATTTTAACTTTATCTTCTTTGTGAATGAAACATGAAATCACCAGCAAATAAATTCTGGTCATTATATATTGCCTGATTAAGCCTGATAGGAATCTCTAAAAATGAAATTAAAATGTAAATTTGTTATTAACTGTTAATTAGAAGAAAAATGGTCTGAATGAGTGACTAATGGAACCGGAAGCATCTTCTGTTTAAGTGTTTGGAACCAAAAATAAAAAGTTTAATATAAATGTTTAAAACTATTGCATTTCTTAACAAAATGGAAACTAGGTTATTTTTGTGTGTTCTCTGTGATGATAAGCTTTGGTTTGAAATTTTTCTGTGCTTTAGGCTAGGGACATGTTGAGCCCAAAGACACATTCTTTAGTCTAAATTTTGTTAAAAATTTGATGTGTGCATCTACTCAACCAGCATTTCAGTCAGAAACTGCATTTATGACATGTTTTTTTTTTTTTTGTTTCAATGTTGTAATATCATATCTGTGTGTAGCAGTTTTTTTTTTTTTTTGTAATTTCAGGTGTCAATTATGACAGCAAACTTGTGACTGTTTTGAAATGTATTGTTTTATGTCAAACTTTAATTTGATTACTTAGAATAGCAGAAGTATTTTCAAGACAATTGGAGAGGAAAATATTTTATTGTGAAAAATAAACCCAATTCAGCATCTTGTTTTATTTGTCATGAAAGTTGTGTATTAAAATATATATATATATATATCATTTAGAATTATCCCTTGAAATATAAATCATTTAAGAATCTTTTCACTCATGGGCTGCAGTAAATTGAAAAAAATGAACAATCATTACGACATTTTTTACATATCAAGATGAGATGGCTAAGCAGAGGAAAAATTCTGGATCAGTATTTTTCTTTGCAGCAAGACATTAATTTATTTTTACAAAAAAAAAAAAAAAAACCTACAATAACAATAAAGTGTATATAGAGAACATGAAAATGATGGTTAGTGGTGTTTTTTAGCCTTTCTGTGTGACATCACGGAAAACATGCTGAGCTTAATCGTTATTTGTTGGCTAATAATAAAATAATTTCATATAAGGCAAACAAACTATTTGCTCTTGAAGAATGCGATATACGCACACACATTTATGTGGAAAAAAAAGCTACGAAAAATGAGTCATTATATCTAATTAAAGTGAATTATTAATTAACTAAGAATCCAATCAATAAGAAATTAAGCATCTGTGATGAGGAAATACAAAACTAAACACTGCATAATTTTCCAAATTCTATGTCCGGTTCATTATACAGTATATATATAAATTATAAGAGGTCAAATGAATTATAGTAGAAATATATTTTACGCTTAATAAAATGTATATTAATTATATAAAAATAATTTTATAATTGATTAAGCACTGAATACTAATTAGTTAAATTTTATTTAAAATTTCTCTATTTAGGGAAGATTATTTTTTGTATAATTAATCTATATCGTATTAAGCATAAAATATATTTCTACTTTTATTAACTTTAATCCTTATAATTTACATAAATAGGTGCAGTTAAAATCAACCATAATAAAAGCTGAACAAGATATGGTATCAATATTTCTCCAAAAACTATGCAATCATTTCAAATCATTTGGCTGCCATGTGCAAGAGATTTAAGAGCAAATTTCAGGATATAAGAAATATTAAGAAATTGTCCTGTTGCTGGTAGAAAATGCCTGGTATTTAGAAACAACAATTGATATACAATAAGCTGCACTGGATATGATTGCGCAAAGTTGTTTGACGAATTCATCGCATTCAAAAATGATAGAAATCTGGATAATAATTTTTTAAAAAAGGGAAGGGAAAAAACTATGCCAAATTCTGAAAATTAGTGCTGAAAATAATAAAACTATACAAAGTGTTCCCAAATGCTGCTCACATTCTTCCCATTAATCTATCCCTGATAGTCATCCTATTGTCTAATAAAATAGGCAAAGAGCATATTAAGAATACTAAATAGCAATTATAAATAATCAAAAGTTTATCTCAGCATCAAAAATTACACATTTTAAAATAACACTTGGACCCATTTAGGTTTAATGTAAATATTCTGTTATGAGATACTATGTTGTAGTCCACCTAATGTAATATATGTATGTGGCCAGAGAAAGAAAGTTTGAGTATGGTTACTGCAGATAAACATGAATCATAGATGTCTATAGTGGGTGTGTATTTTGAAAAAAAAATTAAAATTCAAGACATTCATATGATTATCTCAGCATTTGCTTCATTTTATTTAGTCAGTTTATAATTATGTAAAAAAAGTTTATATTATAAATATATGTAAATAAATCAATTATTTTATATAGCGCGATGTTTATAAACTGTAATATTTAAACAGCATTAAGCTGTTGCACATGCGCTTTGCAGATTTTAACTATAAATGACTGAATACTAACACTTCAAACACATGATAAAGTCTTTGGAAAAGATAGAGTGGCCATCTATCTTTTCGAACCCAAACACTTTTGTATGGGAAAATCTTAAGTGTTTGAAAATGAAAGCATGAAGATATTAAATAATCACTTTAAATTACTTTTACATGCTTGAATGAATGACGCTAGTGAAATTTATTAGAATTTACAATACGTCATTTTTATTTGAAATTAAATGTATGTAAATAAATCAATTATTTTATATAGCGCGATGTTCATAAACTGTAATATTTAAACAGCATTTGCCCATACAAAAGCGTTTGGGTTTGAAAACATAGATGGCCACTCTATCTTTTCCAAAGACTTTATCATGTGTTTGAAGTGTTAGTATTCAGTCATTTATAATTAAAATCTGCAAAGCACATGTGCAACAGCTTAATGCTGTTTAAATATTATAAATATAGTAAATATTGAATTTGTGTCTTTTGTTGATAGAATTCATAATAACATGACAGATGCTACATTATTGCAAAAATAAGGAATGCAATCAGTAGGTCTGTATATTTTGGTTTAATATATAATAAATTCAATTAAAGCCATAACAGCTTATCACTGTTGCTTTAAAGATTTTGAAATGAAGTAGAAAGCATTTTCTGAATTTGCACCAAGTATTTTCTGAACTGTGATGACTTACGTATATTTTATCAATATACCATTTAAGGCATTATATAACTATGCTTACATTGTAAGTGGCAGTAATATATTCTATCTGTTCTATGCAGATTCATCTATTTCCAATTTGAATAATCAATCGATGTTGTGTGTTATCCAATTTTACAAACTGATTTCTGGTGGCTGGCCATCTTCAATGAGGAATGTTACAATTAATTTAGTTGAGATTCTAAGTGATCTTAACTTTTGACAAATTGTGAAATATGCCTAGACATTTATTAGAGAAGAGTTAAAAACAAAATTGTCTGATAGTTAACGTATTTGTTGTCTATATTTAGTCAATAATCATTTCCATGATTGTTTAATAGATAGTATCTAAAAAAGAAAATTATATCTATAAAAGCTTTATATTGTATATAGGTATTTACATATAATAGGTGAATTGGTTGATTTTCTTTATCCCATAAGTATTTATAAATAATGATAAACTAAATTTTTTTGATATTCCTAATAGCTGTTTAGAACTATTTACTGATGGACACTATTATGTCATAATTACTTATAGTGAGGCAGAAAGTATTTAAAACTTTAATACTAAACGGATTGAAATATCTATGTTTACTTAAGAGACTATTAATTGTACCTCCTTTGAATATGTAATTTATAAGTGGTATTCTAATATTTTTAAATTTGAACCTTTTTTAAAATTAGAAATAAGATTCGCTACTGTTAATTATTGTTGGGACATTTCTTTTGACACATAAAAATTATCTCTTTGTTGGTGTTTCGTTAGTTAAAAAAACTTGATTGGATTTATTGCTTGGGAGTTCATAGTACCAGATAGAGCCTAGCCACAGTCCATGAGCCTTAATTTCTAAAATCTACCACCCTCTTATTACTCTAGATCATGGAAGGTATAACACTTTTCATTACATTTAAAATTTTTATAATAACGGAAGGTATTGCTATCAAAACTATAGAGAGATTTAATCTTTTTATTTTAACATTAAACTTTTTCATATTCTGCAAATGTCTTCTTTGATATTTTTTATTTGTATTATTAGATTTTGTAAAATTCTTATATCTATCTCTATACACAGGATGATTTCTTACATGTCTCATTATCTGAATATGGATTACAAAGTTTCTCAAATATTAGCGCCACCTAGCTTCAATGCTTTTGATCGTCATCGTTGGTAATTTGCGTTTTTCTAACATTTATTTTTTTTTTAAAAATTTTTATAGTTTCTAATACATATATATAATGGATATTTGTTGAGCTTTCTTCTAAAGAATTTTAATTATTTTTAAGATAATGCGTTGAAAGTAAAACATAAGAAAATAAACTTTGTTTCCTGTTGAAGATGCTATTTTCTTCAACTAAACATTTCCTTTATAAAGACTTGTGTTGGTTTCCAAACGTCATGTTCTTATTAATTAGTAGAAATATCTTTTCTTTAATCAGGATTTTAAAACAATAAAGCTGTCATCTCGTTTCAACGTCTTTTTTTATTATTATAAAGTTTATTTTTATAAAATGCTTATAAAAAAATAATAAATATCTTAAGACGGAAGAAGTTAACATCATATGTGTGTGTAGGTTATAAGTGACTGTATATGTATGCAAATAAAAAGAAAATCTGGTTATTCATGGGATTTGAACTTAGGTTTCTACCTTTTCATCTGCTGTGGTTGCATATATAGATATTCACCTTCACAATTACACGAGAAAATCGATTTAAAATTATTCACTAGAAAATATACTTAATTATTCATACTCAAAGGAGTATGGAGAGATGTATGTTGGGAGTAACAAGAAGAGATCGAAAACGCAATGTATGGGTAAGAGAACAAACAGGTGTTCCTGACCTCATTGAAAAAATTAAAAGATTGGAGTTGGGCTGGACATATTGCTAGAAGAGATGATAATAGATGGACAATTGAAATTTTAAACTGGATTCCAAGAGATTGTAAAAGACCCAGAAGGAGACCACATGTAAAATGGATGGATGAAATAAGAAAATGTGTAGGGGTGATGTGGAGAAGAGAAGCTAAAGATCGGAGAAGATGGATTAAACTTGGAGAGACCTTCATCCTGCAGTGGATTGATAATGGTTGATAATGATGATGATGATGATTAAAATTCAAAATTTGTGAAGAGATGGGAATTTCGGGGAAAAAAAAAATATTAAATGTGATTTATAATAATAATGTTATTTACCTTAATCTAAGCATATTTGACGCTACAATCTTTTATCTTGAAGTATTGGAGACCAAAATGGAGTAATATTTGCTATTTCTCTTTTGCTTCCAAAAATATTCAACAATTCATAATAAACGAATTATTGCACATAGTCAAATGAAGCCCAGATAGTTACATAATAAGTTTGGTGATGTGTCGTAAATTAGATTTTTCGATTCCCAAATAGTTTCCTAGAATTGTCAAAAAAATGCTTCATCAACCATGGTATATAGTAATTGACAATTTCTTTCTATTTGATGTAATCATCATCATCAGCAGCAGTCATTCGCAAATGAGTATCGCCATCAAAATTCCAAAAGTAAAAGCTAAAAACACAACAACATACTAATGATGAGTTGCACAGTGATAATAAAAACCAATCTGTAAATCACAAAAATTTATTCTATTAATTTAATACTTTATGATATTATCCTCATTTTATAGGTCAAATCCAGAGTTATTATGAATTTTTTGTAGTTTTTTTTTCTTGTTTTACCCATTTTCTTTCCAGTCAAGAATGGGTATCATCATCAACCATTATCAATCCACTGCAGGATGAAGGTCTCTCCAAGTTCAATCCATCTTCTCTGATCTTTAGCTTCTCTTCTCCACATCATTCTTGCACACTTTCTTATTTCATCCATTCATCTGATATGTGGTCTCTTTCTGGATATTTTACAATCTCTTGGAATCCAATTTAAGATTTCAATTGTCCATCTATTATCATCTCTTTTAGCAATATGTCCAGCCCAACTCCACTTCAGTCTTTTAATTCTTTCAGTGAGATCAGTAACACTTGTTTGTTCTCTTACACATATATTGTGTATAACTGTATATAATGGGTATACATCAGTTTATAAATGGACATTGGATAAATAGATGAATTGTTTTTAAGACTGGTTGGCCATCAAACTTCTACATATAGGAGAATTTTGCAGATTAAACATTGTTTAATTTCTATGAATTCAAACTTTAAGACAATGGCTGTTTTAGGCTTCAGCTTCGATCGATTGCTAGTATCAATATATAAAATGCATTGCAAAATTGCTAAAACTAAATAAGTTTATGTTATGGATTGTAAATCACAACTTTGAATTATTAATATCCATTGTATAAAGCCCAATTTATTTTTTGAACAATGTTTTCTCTTTGAAGTAAAATTTAATCTGATTTTCACTTTTTATAAAAATAATAACAATATATTTATAACTTTTTTGCTTTGTTTTAACATCAATATTACTGTTTTATTATCTTCTACATTTCCTAATATTTTTCCTATATGACTAACTTATTGAATAACCATTAAAGTTCAAAATAACCAAAATACATGAGCACAACTTTTTATGCTTACATTCGGTTAAAACAGTAGCAACTTTTTCCATATAATAGTACCATTTAGTACAAGCCATAGTCAATGGATGCTAGAAAGGTTGTACATCAAAATCTCTATTTAGTGCCTATTCATTCAATATCCTGTGACTGGTTTTAGCTTATGTTTTCATCAATGAAGAGCCTTCTTCCAGTAGTGATATTTTTTTTAACTTTTTAGTTAATTATAAAAGTATAAGTTCAAAATAAAAACATATAATGTTTTAATCCAAGTTCATTTGCTTGTGTCATCATATAGATCTGACAATAGTTCATTGTAGTATCTTTGGTCCTTTAATAACCTACATCAACATCATCCCATGGGCAGGAAAGGTATTAAACCAATAAACATTAGATGATCACCATTGTCTATGCTTACACAAGTTGATAAAACAATGATTAACTCTGCATACAGTAATGCCACCCAATGAAAGCTATAGTAATTAATGGATGCAAGAAGGTTTGGGCATAAAATCCCCATTTAGTGCTTACTCATCCAATATCCCCACATGAGTTTCTAGTTTGTGGATTTCATCAGTGAGAAGTCTTGGATCTAAGAGCTGTATCTAGAACTTAAGATCTAATGCAAGCCTCCTTTTACTTAACTGTAAAGCTATGAGTCTAAAATAATGTTTTTTAATCCCAACTCATTTACTTGTATAGTTATATAGATCTAAACTCATTTGAGTATTTATATAGTTTAGTGTCTTTTTTCTTTATTAATAACCTAAATCACCATTATCCCATGGGCAGGAATATTATCAATAAACATCATGTGATGACCAAAATAATGTTCTCAACTGAAGCTCATTCACTTTTCTAATTATAGAGATCTGAAACCAGTTTAGTTTTTATACATTTTGATATTGGCAAAAATACAATTAAACCAATAAAATTGGTGTCCTTTCCTATTCTTACACAAGCTGTTAAAACAGTGATGTGATGTATTTGGCTTCTCCTTAAATGAAGTCAAGAATATTGCAGCAATTATGCCCAGATAAACTGGTTAACCACTTTATATTCTATTCCCCACTCTAAGTCTTCCCATATTCTGCCCCATCCCATTTCCACAAGGATAGTCTTTGTCAACTCTATGGCCTTTATATCTAAATCCCCCTTATCTTTTTGCAAACCCAGCATAAAAACGAATAACTCACTTTCTGTATAGTCACTTTGTTCATACCTATTCTCCCATAACTTCATTATCTGTATCCTTTCTGCTTTCAAACATTTAATCAACAGATGCCTAATATTTTCTATACTGTCCTTACACAATTTGCACACTAAATCACCCATAGTTTTCCATTTTGCATGTATATTCTCTTGTTGCTAAAGATCCCATTCAAGCCTTAAACAATAAACTACTTTCCTTGCTATTATCATAAATTAACTCACATCCAATATTCTGTTTATTTCTATATATATTTAAATTCTTCTTACCCTCCATACTAGTTCTCCATCTCTCCAACTCCCTATTTTTTATTAATGCTTCTATTCTTTTATTCCATTCCTTAACACTATAACACTCAACAATCCTCCTAACACAATCATCCCACCTTTTACACAAGTATACAGATATAAATTATTTATCCAAATCTTTTGCATACTGCATTACCTTTCTCACCCATCTTGTTACCTGCCCTTTACTTATAACCCAATTAAACACTATTTTTGGCTATTCTTTTACTTTCCATAAACTGCAACCTACCAAACATTTTCATTTTACTTTTTGCATCTCTCATATAAAAACTTGACCATCCCATTTCTCCTTGAATTGTCTCCTTTGCTGTCCACATCTCTGCATCTAATGCATGTCTTCCTACTTCCCTTTGTACTTTCTCTAAATAATCTAAAACCCTTTTAGTAACACATAATGCATCATTACCATATGTTAACCCTGCTACTGCAACTCCCTTCCATACAATTCTAACTACATCATATTTATTATATGAAAATACTGTCAGTTTCTTTGCCAAACCCTTTCATTTCTTTACTTCATTTATCAATTTTTTCTCCCATTCTTGCTTCATTTACCAATTTTTTCTCCCATTCATCCAAGCAATTTTCCTGATAACATAAGATAATTCCCAAATACCTATATCTATCCACCACACTTAACTTTATATCCCCCAATAAAAATTCTACATCTTCTCTTTCCGCAGTATTAACCATCATTATATTTGATTTTTCTTCACTAAATTTAATCCCCATTTCTTAGCCCACTCTTGCACATGTCTTCAACATAATTTCCATATCTTCTTTCTGCACACAAAAAGATATCCACAAAAAAAAGACCTGACAAAGTATATACTCCCTTGCCACCTATTAACGGTATCTCTACCCTCTTCCTAGTCTTTCTCCATTTCACTCAAAAACAACAAAAACAAAATAGGTGACATAGGGCATCATTGCCTTAATCCCACCCCATTTTTAACTTTAACTGATTTTATATACCCTAATTGGTAAGTATAATAATTATTTTCATATAATTTCTTAATAATATTTACTAAAGTGTCATCCATTCCCAAATTGGCTAACCTTACCCATAATATATTTCTATTTACTCTATCATATGTTTTCTCTATATCTATAAAACTCATAAAATAATGATCTACCTGAATTCCTACTCATCTCCATAAGTTGTGCAACTACAAACAAACTATCTCCTATATGCCTATATGACCTAAAACCTCCTTGCATTTCCCCCACTACATTATTCTCTTCCATCCATTTTACAACTCTTCCAGCTACCATATATAAGAAAACTTTATATAAAACTGATGTTACTGCTATTGGTCTATAATTATTTAGCTTTCTACAATCCTTACCCTTTCCTTTAAATAATAATCTTATTCTTGTATTACTCCAACTACCCGGAAAAACTCTCTTCTGTGTCATCTTATTAAAACATGATAATAACTTTGCTTTTGCTCTATGCCCTAAATTCATTACCATCTCTGATGCCCATCCATCAAAATCTCTCACTCTTCCCTGCCTCATTCAGTTCATTTTTTGTGAACCTAATATTCCCATTACTACCTGCTTTCCTGTTTTCTATCACTAATTCTTTCACATCTGACATCTTTTCTATATCTATTACATATCTATTTAAGATTCTCTCTACCTCTTCTCTAGAGCTACACTCTATTCCCTCATCATATATTAATACTATCTCTTTTTCCTCTACATGTCTCCTTTTAATGTAATTTCAAATTTTTTTACTCCCATCTCTTCTACTTTTATTAATATCCTCCAACAATTTACTATTTAACTTCATCCTCTCTCTATAATTATCCATTTTAGCCAACTTCTTTTTTTCTAAGTACTTTCCCCATTTAGCACTTGCTTTATTCATAATAGCACACTTATATTCTCTGCATGCTTCTTTCCTCTTATTTACACTTTTACTAACTCTCATTTTTTATTCCTTTTATTCCTCTGCATATTCTCAACTCAAACCCTATTTGCCATTTTTTCTATTTCACCTCATCAGTCCTTATATTCATCCCCAACAAACTGCTCCATGGTTTCTTCAACTTTTATTTTATACTCTTCCATCCACATCTTTCACTATTGTTTCTACCTTTATTTCTATCCTCCATCACATTACTAACCATTTCTATTACAATAAAGTTATGATCACTATTACATACTCTCTCTTCATTATAAAATACCTTAATTTTCCATATTTTATTCATTCCCTCTTTCTCTACCAATACATAATCTATTGTGTGAAATGTATTATTCCTAGACCATGTGTACTGTCCCTCATACATATTTGATAAATTTCCAATGCTCAAATTTACTCTTTGACAAAATTCCTTCAAAAACTGACCATTCTTATTATCTACATCATCAATTTCTTCAATATGTCCATTCATATCCCCTATAACCATTATTCTCTTCCCCTTTTCTTTAAACCTCTGTATATCCTTAACTAGGCATTCATATATACTACTGTTCCACTCCATTACAGTTTGACTATCTCCATTGACTATATACACTACAGCCACCATCCATTCTTGTCTACACAACCTTATTTCAAACCACAAATGCTCTTGACATTTAACAATATTTAAATATTTTTTCAATATAACACCTATACCACCACCCCTTTTCTTTTCTGTTTATACCCTGATATACCACCTCTTTCAAAATAGGTTCTTCTTCTTCTCTTAGATGAGTTTCCACTACTGCTAATACCTCAAACTCTTCATTTTCAATTGCTTTATTTAATTCCAACCACTTTTCTGGTCTTCTACCACCTTGCACTTTCAAAAACCCAATTTTAACAATTTCTTCTTTCCTAACTACCCTTTTATAAATTCTTTTAATTCTTTCTTCTCCATTACATTTATAACAGACTTTCTTACCATTAATCTTACAGAACCATTCCCTCTCCACATCTACACTTATATCTAAATCAACCATTTTTTGCTTATTTCTTATATCCCATCAATTCTTTTTCTTTTTGACAATATTACAATTTAAAAGCCCAACCCCCTTTAAAAGTTTCCCAAATTATATTTTTTAAATATCAGACTCCCTAAAACTTCACTTCCTTGTTTTCCCAAGTGCAACCCATCTTTACTATATAACTCCCTCCCTCCAATAAACCAATCCCATACATCCACAAACACAACATCATTTCTCTCACACATTTTTTCACTCTCTCATTTATAGAGCATGACCCATCTAACAAATGCCTCATCAAATCTTGGTAATACTCCAACTACCCCTACTCTTTCTTTAATCTCCCTCAAATTCCTAATCAATTCTACATACTCATCCATTACTCTCTCTCTCTCTCTGATGGCTCTAACAAGTTGTTTGTCCCTACCATAACATATACATCTTTACTACCTTGCTTTCTTACTTTATCTGTCACATCCCTAATTTTTGCTCCAGGTAAACATACTTTAACATACTTGCTTCTATTTTCCCTTGCAATTATATCCCCACATTCTTTTATTAGTCAATCTCCTATCAATACTGTCTCATAGTCTACTTTCTCTACTCCATATGTAATCTTTTCTACCATCTTCTGGACCTCCTTATCCATTTCTTTCTTATCATTTATACTCAATAATTCTTTATCTCATCACACTTCGTCTCTAACAATTTTAATTTTACTTCTACATTCTTCACTTCTTCCTCTATCTTACTTATTCTCTGTCTAACCATCTCCATTGCATTACTATTCTCTCCACCCATATTTTCTGGCACTCCACTAAAACTATACTCTGTCCTATCTTCCTTAACTACATTTTGCTTTCTCTCCTCTGACTTTCTCTCTAGACTACCTATACTTAGAAACCACTTTCTTACCTTTTTAATCACACTTACACACTGAATACATAACCAGAAACCTGTTACATCCTTCCTATTCTTATTCAAACATTTCAAATGATACACCTCAGCACACACTGTACACTCTCCAAGTGCTCACCTAATTTCTTTCTGCCAATCATATATACATTGTGCCATACAAATGCAATCCATATTCTTATTTTTCAAATCACCTATTCTATATTTGACTTTATAATACCTCTCCTATTCTTCAAGCAACCTTATACAGAATATAAAAATAAAAAAAACTACTTTTTCCCAAACCTGATCAAACTATAACATGTTTTCTAACATTAGGCCTCCCAAGCATTGCATTTTTTTTTCCAAAATAAATGTCTATTTTAAAATTTAAAAAAACCTTCAGTAACAAACTTAACTAAAACAAATTAAATTTACATACAACTTTTTTATAAATACCTCTTTATAATACCTCTCCTATTCTTCAAACACCTTTATACAAAAAATAAAAACCTTTTTGACTTTTTCCCAAATCTGATCAACTATACCCATGTGTTTTCTAACGTTAGACCCCCCAAACACTGCCTTTTTTCTCAAAATAAATGTCTATTTAAAAATTTAAAAAAACCTTCAGTAACAAACTTAACTAAAATGAATTAAACTTACATACAACTTTTTTATAAATATCCTTACGCTAACACACATTCAACAAGACCAACTTTTTTTAAAAAAACTTCTATACTTAAAATGGCGAACGAAAACCTTTCAAACAGTTAAACACAAAAATTTTCAATCTTTCAAATAACTCACTCTCTCAATCACAATTTACACTTTCATACACAATAATTACACAATAATTAGTGTGCTGCTCTCAAAAAATCAATTTCACACATAACTAACAACAAACTAAAAAAAAATTTAAAAATATCAAAATTTAACTTAGCTCTTTGTCTTATTCATGCCAAACTCTCCATACACTAATGCCACCTGGTGAAAGCCACAGTAATCAATGGATGCAAGAAGATTTGTGTGCAAAATCCCTATTCAATGCCCACTCATTCATTACTCCCAGACTAGGGTGGTT
This sequence comes from Epiperipatus broadwayi, assembly GCA_028023455.1. Classification (NCBI taxonomy): domain Eukaryota; kingdom Metazoa; phylum Onychophora; class Udeonychophora; order Euonychophora; family Peripatidae; genus Epiperipatus; species Epiperipatus broadwayi. The sequence goes on from JAQFVV010000207.1 coordinate 1,720,436, forward strand.
ATTAAATGACAAAAAATACCCAAAATATATAAGTACTGAACTGGGTTTAAATCTGCATGTCTATAGAAGTGAATTAGTTTGGATTGAAAATATTATTGTGTGTTTAGTTTGAGTTCATAGTTTCATAATTAAGTAAAAATATAAAAGGTGGCTACTGGAGCGGTACACTAAATCCGAAGATTTAGATGCATTATTCTCTGATCCAATGCCTCTCACTGCCATAAGTGAGAAACTAGTCTGGGGATATTGGACGAATAGGCATAAGATGAAAATTTTGATACACTAATCTTTTCTCATCCTTTGACTATTATGACTTATATGATGAGACAATATTGTATGAAGAAAGTCTCTACTATTTTTATTTTACTAAAATTAGGACATTTATTTTTCTAAATAATTTTGAATAATTAGGTTAATTAGTTACATGATGGTTATCTAAAAAACAAAATTCCAAATTTGATTAAAACCAGGAAAAATGTTCAAGTTTTATTTAGCCTAAATTCAAAGTCAGGTCATATACATGGTGGAGGAGTCGAGTAACATTAGCCCCATAACACTTTTTAAATAATATGTAGAGGATGATAAAATTATTTCCAGAGATGAAGTGGAAATAACTAGTCCTTTAGAATTTTTTTTTGACAGAAAATGGATTGGCTAGAGTTAAAAAGTGAACATGTACAAACATTTAACAGTATAGAAGATAAAGTATATGCAATGGTTTAAGTCTTTTTTAAGTCAAAGAACAAAATAATTTTATAACAAGCATTTCAGTAAATGGACAAATTGATGGCAGTGTGAATACAGTCTTAAATGATCTGATCCAGTAATTTTTAGGAAAATTAGTATAAAAAAGGATCTATGAAAAAACTGAATATATTAAAACGAAAATAAAATCAGTTGTCTAATAAAAATGGAAAATGCTAAGATAGTAAAAGGAAATGATGTTAGAGATTGTGAGCAGGAACTAAAAAAAGTTCTGAGAGAAAAATAAGACGTTGATAGAGAAAATAGCATGATAGTGATGACCAGGTGTTCATTTAACAATCACATGAAGAGGATTTATAAATAAATCTTCATATTATAAGAATTAGGATTTTTTAGCACATTTTAGAACTATTATAGATTCAGATCACAATTTAGTAGAGATAAAATTTAGATTAAATTTTAAAAAAATATTAAAACTGAATTATAAAAGGAAAAGACAAATTGTAAATTAAAAAGAAATATTGAAGTAAACAAATCTTGGTTAAAAAAAGTATAAAGCCTAGTAATAAATTCAATTAAAAATTATTCAAAAAATTTTTTTAAAATGGGCATATAATATAGTAAAAAGTAAGATGACAAATAAAATGGTAAAGAGAACAAGAAGGGATTTTATGAAATCATAAAAAATAAAAATATGTATATACAACAATAATTACAAAAAATATAAATTCATAATTATATAGAAAAACCTGTTTCAGCATATAATTTTATGTCCATTTCAAACATTATCTTTTTTAACCATTAATATTTCATTGCATACAAAAACAGTATCCATTATTTTATAATAAAAAGAAAATTATGAGCAATAATATATTAATAAAATATAATTAAAAAAAAGAATAAAAATAACATCATCGTAGAGCAATCCAAGTTGTTAGAAATTCAATAAAAGTTGAAAAAAATAGTATATTACATAAGATATATACATTATGAATAAAAATACAGATCATACAACTTTATATATATATATATGATTTTCCATTCATTTATTGAAATCATATATATATCATTATTATCATTTACAATCATTTTTAACTCACTGCTGGATGAAGATCTGACCAAGTTCAATCCATCTTCATGTATGCCTATAATAAATCACAATATGTCACATTTAGTCTTATATATAGTTGTTTTATATTTGATATCATCTTTTTTATAATTTCATATTAATTTTTTCAGTCTTTTACTATTTGACCATAGAATATTAATATCTTTATCAATATAACTTGTTGTTTTAGTCAACATATAACTTTCAGAATTAAAAAAAAAGAATAATTATTCAAGAAATGTATATTAATCTAAATATGCGGATAAGATTTTAATAATTAGTAACAAAAGAGCTATGAATAATATTTATAATAATTTTAAGCAATATATATATCATCAACCATTATCAATCCACAGCAGCTATTGAATAATATTTATAATAATTTTAAGCAATATATATATCATCAACCATTATCAATCCACAGCAGGATGAAGGTCTCTCCAAGTTCAATCCATCTTTTCCTATCTTTAGCTTCTCTTCTCCACATAACCTCTGCACACTTTCTTATTTCATCCACCCATCTCACATGTGGTCTCTTTCTGGGTCTTTTACAACCTCTTGGAATCCAATTTAAAATTTTAATTGAACATCTGTTATCATCTCTTCTAACAATATGTCCAGCCCAACTCCACTTCAGTCTTTTAATTTTTCAATGAGGTCAGTAACACTTGTTTGTTCTCTTATCCATACATTGCATTTTCGATCCCTTCTTGCTATTCCCAACATGCATCTCTCCATACTTCTTTGAGTGATCTGAAGTCTCTATATTGCTCTTCTATTAAGTGTCCAAGTCTCAGATCCATAAGTAAAAAGAGGCAAAACACATTTATTAAAAACTTTCCTTTTCAAACACATAGGCATATTTCCTTTTAGTATCAAGTTATTTCTATCAAAAGCACTCCAACCAGGTTTAATTCTATGATTAATTTCAACCATTATATTTCCATATGTATTAATCATCTGATCAAGGTATTTGTAACTGTTAACTTCTTCTAACCCATCATAATCAATCTTTATTTTCATATTTTGAGAAAATCTATTAAACATTACTTTAGTCTTTTTAACATTTATCTTTAGTCCTACTTTCCTACTTTCATCTGATAACTCCTACAACATTTCCTGTAGCTCTGAAGCATTATTTGCAAAAACAACTACATCATCTATAAAATCTAAATGACTTAAATAATCTCCATTTACTTTCACTCCTTTAGCTTCCCATTTTAACCCACAAAATACTTCTTGCAGCACTGCTGTAAAAAGTTTTGGAGATATGGAGTCACCCTCTCTTACACTCTTTTCAATGTTGATTTTCTTACTGTCATTATGTAATCTAATTGTTGCTGTTGCATTTTTATAAATATTCTTCAAAATATGACAATATCCTGGATCTACACCTTGATTATCCAATGCTTTAATCATGGAAGAAATGTTTATAGAATCAAATACCTTTTTATAGTCTACAAATCCTAGGCATAATGGCAACTCATATTCATTTGTCCTTTCTATAATTTCTCTCAATACCTGGATATGATCTACTGTACTAAAACCACTTTTAAATCCAGCTTGTTCTCTTGGTTGGAGGAAATCAGTGTTTTCTGTAGACAAGTTGTAATTATCTTAGTAAAAATTTTGTATAAAACTGATAAAAGACTGATAGGTCTGTAATTTCTAGTATCTTCTTTATCACCTTTTTTAAATATTAATATTATTACTGCATTCTTCCAATCATCCGGTACATCTTTATTATTTAGACATTTGGTATATAACTTTTCTAAAAAAAATTCTATTTCTTCACCTGCTTCTTTTAATATATCAATTACTATTCCATCATTACCTGGAGCCTTCCCTTTCTTCATATATTTATTTGCATGTCTCACTTCCTCATTCAAACTTCTGGGCAATTCGAAAGATATACTATGTATAGGAGGCACTTGTTCTTTATTACTATATAATTCTTGATAGAAGTTTTCTACACATTTTATGATGTCATCTCTTTTTTTATTAATAATGCCATCTTTTTTTCTTATTGCGGATATAAATTTTCTACCAATACCAAAATGTTGTTTTACACTCTTTAGACTTTTATTCTCTTCTACAGATTTCCTTGCTAGTTCACAATTATACTTTCTTATATCATTTTCAACTCTTTTCTACACCATTTTACAAAATTTGAGATATTCAATCCTTTTTAATGCATCATTGTTGTATATCCTCATATTCCTTCTTTTCTTCATAAATTCTCTAGTCTCAGTAGAAAGTTTATTGGTCAATTGCTGCTTTTTTCTACCAGCTATTTTTGTTGCTGTTTTTAAAAGTGTATCACTTATTTTCCTGTTAATGTCATTGAAATCTGAATCATGTTCAAAATCTACTAATACTTGAAACCGATTTGTAAGTTCTAATTTAAATTCATTAGAATGTTTCTGAAGATTAGAAATATCAACTGTAAATATTGTTTTTCTTAATAATTTTTGTCTCTCTAGTTTTGCATCAACATGTATCTTACATCTTACTAATTGATGATCACTTCCTATGTTAAATTTATTAAGAACATTACAAGCTTGAAATATGTATTTTCAGTTAGTCAAAATATAATTCAATTCTGCCATACCTTCATTTGGATGCTTCCATGTCCATTTCCTTTTAACATTTTTCTCAAAAAAAGAATTCATAATATAAAGTTTTTCTTTTTTTGAAAACTCAACAAGTCTATGCTCTCTCTCATTTCTATTACCATAACCAAAATTACCTACTGCATTTTCATCTTTCATTTTTTTACCCATTGTAGCATTAAAGTCTCACATAACAATTTTAAAATGTTGTTTACTCTGATCAAAAGCCTTTTGTACATCCATATAAAAATCTTCTATAACTTCATCACTATGAGAACTTGTTGGGGTGTAAACTTGAATTATCTGCATTTGGTATCTGCTATTAAGTTGTAAAACTAATCATGCCACTCTGTCTGATACACCATCAATCTCCACAATGTTATTCTTCAATTTTTTATTTATAATGAATCCTTTGCCACTTGTATTTCCAATATTTGTGCCTTTATAGTAGAATATATGTCCACTTTTTAAATCAATTTGTTTCTTCCCTTTTTCTTCTAATTTCACAAAGTCCAATAATGTCCCATTTAAAATAAGACAATTCTTCTTCTAACTCTTGTAATCTTTCTTCACTTGAAAGTGATCTGCAGTTGTAAGTACCTAAATAAAAAGTCGTCATCAAATGGCAGACTGAGTCCACAATCAGGGGATTCTTAGCACCCTCCGCCTTCAGACACCAACTGCTGCCTTGGTTGGTGACTTTACAGCCTCCTGGGAATAAGGATCATGATTTATTTTTGTCTGTCATGATTGTATATATTGAAAAAATATTCTTAAACTCGGAGGTAAAAAGCCAATAAACTCAACACACCTGCTAATGCATGTTGGTGAGCAGCCCATCCATGTTCGTATACTATATGAATAATCACATAGTAATAACAGCTGCAACAACAAGAACGTAAGGAATGGACATTAGGAATTTGTCCTGCTCGGTTCCTTTAAGGTCTACGAGAGAAATCAAAGGGTCTCTTTTCAGTTATATATATATATATATATATATATATATATATATATATATATATATATATATATATATATATATATATATATATATATATATAAAAACATTAAATTTACAAAAGTAGAATTTGAAGATAAAATTAAATATATGATAACAATATTATATCAAAACATTTCATTACAGAAGATAAATTAAAGAAAAATAATTCTTATACATTCACAGAAAACATGATTACTAAAGATGATATTTATTACAAATATTATATATGTAAGTGATAAATATAATACATATAAAAATGTAGGAAATTTACAAAAAAAGCCAGTTTATTGAATTGTTTAAAGATTATAGGTGATAAATTTGCTTTATACTGTCACTACTTAACATATGGGCGTAAATGCATGCTAGAAATTAATATTAAACTTTTAAATTACAATAAGGATTTAAAAAGAAAACTGATATATTAAACAAATTATATTAAGCATAACAAAAATAATTGTATGATTATATATATAACTAATTTATTTAAATTAATAACTGGTCAATTAAAAATGAATGGAAAATCATATAATAAGGTAGTGTATATAAAGTTGTATCAAGTGTGTTTTTTTATCCACATTATGTATTTATTATATAATTAATTTATTTTAATCTTTATTGAATTTCTAACAGTTTGGATTGCGATTGCTTTATCATAATTTTATTTTTATATTTATTCACTATTTACTTAATTTTTTCATTATTGAAGTTATTTGTTTTTTTTTTTTAATAAAAGAAAAGTTTTTATATGCAAAAATATATTAATAATTAAAATAGATAATGTTAAACATTGATGTTGGCATATATTTGTAATTGCTGTTGCATATTGATATTTTATTACTTTATTATAAAATTAATAATGTAAAACTATAGAGAAAAAATATTTTTTGAGGAAATTATAAAGAGAAATAGGAATTGCATATGGGATACAATAAAGCAGGGGATATATGAAAAATTTATTAGGAAAAATAACAAAGATAAAGAAAAAGAGTTATTTTTTCATCATAAAGCTGTACTGTGTATTTTTCTTATTTCCCTTGATGGCAAAGCAGATAATCGAAATATTTTATAATGTTTAAGTTGTATAATACTCAGAGGCTCAAAAATTATATGCTATTATCCAGATAGTTAGTATTTTAGATAGATGAAATGATTTTCAAAATCTATACTTCCAGATTTCTGAAATAATTGTAGTGGACATGATTTTAAACATATTTAAGTAAAGCTAATGATATTGCATAATGTTTTTTTTTGTTTTCAGAATATGTAATATATATTCTAAAACATAGATATAAATAATATATCCAAGGTTTAAATAGCTTAAATATATGAAATGTATTGGAGATACATATTAATATCTAAGAACATTGTTAAGATCTCTGTTATTTGTATAAAATAGTGTATGGTGATAAAATGGTTGATGTTTTCTGTATGCATTGGATAGATAACAAGCTGTTTATTCATTCTATTTATACTCTTGTGGTTAGTTTGGTTGACCAACTTTGTGTCTTTTGGTTAAGAATTATAAAACTTTGTTGAATAACTTTTTTACTAAAAACATTATTTGGCAACAAATCGTGGCCCTTTGCATACAATTTTTCCTTTATTTTAATGACTAAATGAATATATATTCCTATAATTTTTAATTTAGTTTTTAGAATGATTGTCTTAAAGATAATATTTTAATTTTAGAAATATGAAAGAAAAGTAATAAATCGAAATAGTTATTTTACTATGGCTAATAAAATATTTTTAATATTTTTATTTGAATTCTATTTTTAAAATCTGAATATTTTTTTTTCATTACATAAAACAATACAATTATATTTTAAAATTTTAATTTGCATTTATAATGTGCCGGTCAAAACCTGTTTATCCATCTAACATGAGCTGGAACTCACAAAATGTAGTTCAAATCCAGTCAAGTCCAAGATTTAGGTCAGGGACCAGCTTGAATTCGAACCCACTCTCTAAGCCCCAGATCAAACACCTAATGAATAACATAATAGTGATGGCCCATGAGAATTAATCTTAATCCGGCCGACTAGCAGAGCTGAGCAAAACAATGAGACATCTATTAACTATGATTATATTAAAATATACATAAGCATTGCTGTAATATGTGGAAGTGGAGGAAAAAGGAATTCAAACTACTCAAATAAGTTAGACAATAATATATTTAATATAATGACAAATTATTATACATTTATAAATTAAGTACATTAGTATGTGCGTGAATGAGCAAGCGGTAGATAATTACATAGTGTCATTCACGCTATTATTTCTCATATGCTCTTTATTAGCTAAATAATATATTACAAATAAACACACATCTTTGGTGGGTCTAATATTAAGATGCCAATCAGTATTAGAAAGAAGTTACACAAAATTGCTATTAACGCTTTGATTTACGGTTCAGAAACGTGGTGACTAACATATATTAGGGGAGCGTTCTGAGATTCATTACAGATATAAATACAAACTATTTTCCTGCCATTATAGTCGTGAAAATACATTTGAAAACATTTGATTATATTTAAACTTATGACAAAATATTTAATGACAAATTATTTTAACAATAGTAAGACGAATGCTTTATTTTCCCCAAGGCATATAGATACTCTTAAATATAGATATATAAATTACAACGGTGAGATTGTATATGATTGAAATAAACTTAATTAATAAAATAGAAGAAATTGGCATTTATATATATCTTTTAAGCAAAGCTTAATTTTAATATTAGAGCATTAAAACTGGGTCATGAAGCAAAAGGAATAATAAATACAAAGAAGTTTGTGGTGCTGACATAATAGCCTAAAATAACAAAGAGGAAAAGGTCATGCTTCTGGATGAAAAACGAAATCTCACAACCCCTTCTTGGGTAATGCTTAGAGAAAAGTGGATAGGCATGGCATGGCCCAGACTTTTGCTGGTATAACCAATGTGAGAGGCCTTTTATCTATGAAGTGAATATGCATAGTGTGTGCCAAACTTATGGGATCACCGCCAGAGGCTTTTGATATGAAGAAAGAATATGCATAGCATGTGCCAAACTTAAGGGTCACTGCCAGAGGCATTTTTATATGAAGACTTGAGATGAAATCTATGGGTTCAAATTTGTGGTAACCCCCAGATTAAGAAGCACGTATATATAATCACGAAGATTGGCTATATGTCAGGAACACAGTACAAATGAATGTCACTAACAACATTGAATAAATTTTACAGCTTTAAAATAAATGACCCTTGTTTTAATACTATAATATGCCATGCAATTATAATATATATAGAGAAATTTAGATTTCATTTACTAAAATGTACTTGGAAGATTTTATTTAGCAAAAGAAACATTAAGATTTTCCCCCATCCCTTTTCTGATATTTAAAATAAATCAATCCCACTTTCATTGATTTTACAATAAATGAAATATATAAGTACTTTATTTGATATTTTAAGCATAGACTATTTTAAGAGTATAGAAAAAAATAACTAGCAGTTATATAGAAAACAAATAATCGGTCACCATTTCAGAAATGAATAAAGAATATTTTAAAATTTCAAAGCGTTAATTAGCCATAGTTCTGGATTCTCCAAATAGAAAATCCATAGTTAAACAAATATATATATATTTTTACAATTAAAGCATAAACAAAATGTTGTCATAAAACAATCTGGCAAGCGTATTAATTAATAATGTGTTATGTTTTAAAAGGGGATGTTAATAACTTGATTCGTGAAAGTTTACTTAACAGACAGAAAAGATTTGTATAAATTAAGCTCACCAGTTTGTTTGAGATTCACAAAACAATAATAATAATAATAATAAAAAAGCATATATATATATATAATCAAGTAATAAATAACTAACCGCACCAAAATTAAAGAAAGCCAGAGCATATGAAATAGATTAAATATAACAAAATCATTTGAGAGCAAATTTACATTCACAGATTTATAAAAAGCAAAGTTAAATAATACATGAGAAATCTTGATAGATTATTTAGACTAAATTGACTATTAGGTGGTGGCTTGGAAATTTACCTTGCAATTTTAAGAATCCATTTTAAAGTATGGCACGTACATGGCGAATTGAGGATCCAAATGAATTCTTCTTAATGTCAGCAAGTTTCTATTAGCATTATTAAAGTTCTCCATCAGGCCGTTACTTTACTTGAAGGAAGCAGAATATTATGGCAGTGGAAAACGACCCACAAGGGTCAGGAAATGATGGATTTACTACTACATCAGTTTAAGTTTCACCGCGATGTTAACAATCATTTCACTAGAGTAGCTAATCTCTTTCAATAGTAGTTAATCTCTCTTGTGATTCAAAATTCAGTCATTTTATACTTTTTCCTTTATCAGTTGTTTTTGAAGATGCAATTGTAAGATAACATCCAAAAATAAATTCAAATCTATTTCCAGATTAGAAATAGATTTGACAACATGTTTTTAACACAAGTAAATCTTTAATCTACTTAATCCCATTTATTTTAAGTAAAACTTTAATTAAAAAATACCTTCCTCAGATTAAAACAATAGTGCTTCCAACCCCTAATTATTTTTAGACAATTAACAACCCTTGCATCATTCATATTGAATTTTATAAAAAAAAATATATAGTTTAATAGAAAAACAAGCAATTTAAAAGAAAAAGCTAAAAATGACATATAATAAATATTTAAAAACATCAATATTTTGTTAGTAAGTTTTGCCCCTATGTATATATTTGAGCCGCATCTATAATACTTTAATAAAAAAAGAACTAATAATTAATAAAAAGAATTAATAATAATTTTAAAACATGTTATTGAAACATTAAATTTTATAATTTAGGCGCACATCTCAAATGTATACATGAAATATATATACACGACAAAAGGAGTGGGATGGGAAATAGGGATTTAAACACAGGTTAGTAGTTAGAATCATGAAGCACAATCTTAAGCTAAGATTGACTCAGAAAAAAAAATGCAGCCTCTGTGCCGGTCAAAATTGTGTATTCATTCAACAAGACCAATAATCCAAGCAAAAGTACCTTGAATTCAACCATGCACAAGATACATATGTCAGGACAAGGATGAATCCTAACCTATTTGCCTAAACTATTGCCTCTCTGACTAATGGATAACATTTGTGATGACACTAGCAGTGCTTGGTTTTATTCCGTCCCAGATGGAGGTCATGGTTCACATAGAGACTCAAAATGATAAAAGTGTTTATATGAAAAATCAATGATTTAATGGATTCTGTTGATTGCAGAATGGTACAGATATGATTTGATCGATTACTAATGGTTTGAACCATAATAATGATAATTCTTTATGGCAACATTCCAAAGAAGTGAATTTAAATCAAAGAAATATTTAAATAAATAGAGTAATTAACCTTAGAGATTGGGTGTGATGACAAACTAAGGTTATTTAAGATAACCATATTATAGGAATTTATTAAGGAATTTAGTACAAAATAAGTTATCTTTGTTTATACAACTTGGTTATTTTCTTTAATTCATTTTGATGCGGCTTTGACAAACAATGTAAAAGTTTGTTAATTTGTTGGAAAAAAAAACCAATCAGCAATAAAATATTATTAGCCCTCTCCAAGATATTACAAATAAATCTGTTTGTATATATATATTGTAACGATCCGGATAAAGCGACTTAACGTAAACTGCACTACGGGGCGCCATCTAGGCATTTGAACCTAGAAAAATTTATAAAGTAGGCAGATACGTAAGTCAAAAAAAAAAAAAATTTTTTTTTAAAATTTTGATTCCGGTCGTTAGCCCATGTCACTAGCTCAGTGGAATAGCAGAGATTTAATAAGATAATCTAAGAGTATATATATATATATATAAAAAAGAATAAAATAAGCCACTGCCAGTAATCAACACACAAGCATTCATTTATGCACATATATATAAGATTTAAAATTATTTCAGTATCAGCTTTACATCCCAATTTTTAACATTCTTTTTAACCCTGATAATCTAAGAGTATAAATAAGCCACTGCCAGTAATTAACATACAAACATTTATTTATGCACATATATATAAGATTTAAAATTATTTTAGTATTAGTTTACATTTTAACATTTAACATTATTTTTAACTTTGATTTTGATTTTAATTTACCTTTAATTACTATTATATTCTAATTTTACATTTTAATTAAGTTCGCACAGATGGGATTATAAACGCTTGTTATAATAAGTTGCTATAGATCGGTTACATGGATTACACGGTTAAAAACATTCCAAAGTAAACATAAGCGATCAAAATTTAAAATTATTGATTACTGACAATTGCGGAGGGAAATTTATATGTAACCCAATAGTATTCACCATAAGATACTTGCATTGTCACCAATAACTTAAAAGACATCCGAATAAATACATTTTAGATACTCACCGTAAGGTATCATTATTTATCGAATGTCTATATATTTTGATCAAATATGAAAACGCAAATATAGTTAACCGATAAACAATCCATGCAAGCGTCTATAAACAACTTAAATTTAATGCATTTTTATTTAAGGTCGAGCATGAATAGACCACATAAATTTGCTTTTGAAAATAAACAGTCTATCCCCATTTAACCTTAGGCTAAAATTCGTAGTCAAACTGGCATCAATTCATCTGATACATCGATGTACTCAATGTAATAAAATACGGCAGCACAAAAGGTTAAAAGAAGAAATTGCCTCTTATGAGATAGGAATATTACATCTATCTGCAAAGAAGAGCAATAAAACAAAAAAACTCCATAGAAAGGAACTGCGGTATCCGACTTATAATTCCTTCCATAGGCAAACGGAAGTGTGCGGCGTATGAAGCGATTCTGCCCGTAGCGAATCAATATTACAATTACTAATCACACCAATATATCCAATCCATTGACCCAATTTAACCACGAAACAAATAACCTAAGATTACCCTCCCCTAATATAACTTTACAAATCTATACAGCCATTCACGCCTGACTTAAGTTTAACATTTATATAATTAATTTAACGAAGAACAAAAAAAAATCATGATAAAAACTTAAAGAATAAAAAATAAAAAAATGGAAATGATTTTACATAAATAAATAAAAAAATACGTCAAATAACATTTTAACTACTTTAGTCAGATAGGAAACTAATGCAATTATTTTAAATATGAAAAGTTTTTAACTTAATGTTCATTAATTGTAAAGTTCTTACGGTTTTAAACAGTTCATCTTTATCTGTCGTTTGTAAGTTTGAACGGGAATTCCCACGCCGTCCTTAAGATATTGGTATACATTTAGCCGATGTTTTATTTATTCATTCGGAGGTTTTTTAATTTAGTTGGTCCTCAATGTAGGAAACGATAGTTCATTTCTCCTTTCTTTAACAGCTGAAAGAATTGACCGTGCGTCTGTCAATTCCTCCAACTCCGTACTACTACATATAGTCACATCGTAATAATCAATTTCCAGTCACTGATTAATAATTTCCAAATTTTCCTTTTATATTAATGTGAAGGATTGAATTTACATTACGTCACCGATGCGATGGTCCTTTCGCTGCGGTCCGATTCCATAGGGATTTCTTCTTATTTGCTAACAGTTTCTATTGTTTTCTTATCTGACCGGTGTTTTTACATTTAAATGTCGAAGGCTGGTTTACATTTAACTAATTAACAATCATTTCCATTTCTGATTAATTAACCTGTTTTCCAAATCAAAAATATAGTTAAAGATAAATTTAAAGATATAATTTCATCTCCAAATCTTTTTAAAATTTAGTTTTAAAATACTTTTTCTTTAATAAAGTTTTATTTTAATAATTTTTCATTATCTGTGCGATTTAATTAATATATAAGAGTTTAAGATGATATTTAATTTCAATTTTTAATTCTTAAAGAAAATTTTTAAATGCGAACTTTTTAATTTACTTTCATGTTTAATAAATTTAAAAAAAAAACAATGTAACGAACGTCTATGCTCGTTACATATCAGTAAAGTTACTTAAAAAAAATGATCAAAAAAAAATATTTTACTTAGGGTTAGTAATTACGGTACACGATTGACGAAGACATTTACAAAACATCAGGTTAATAATTTTACAAAAAGACTATATACAAAAAGAAAAAGAAAATGTTGACTATCGCTTACCTAAGGACCATTTACGTTTACACCTCCTCCCCCTGAGAATTCTATTTTATTTTATCCCTTTTATTTTTACACACGGCATGACAAGCAAGTTATTTAAATTATTTATTTAAGAAGGTTGCATTGAACTAAATATATTTTGAAAGATAATGGATTTATACGTGTATATTTGCAGCACAATTATAAACACCACCAACTTATTTATTACTGATTGAAATGCATACATAGGGTTACACTGAAGTAATTCCCAAAGGTACTCATCGTAAGGCACCACATTTCGATCATAAACTTACGTGGCTGTGCGCACCTATACACATTAAAGTATAATTTATATTACAACAACAAAAAAACATATCAATCGCAACCTTTTGACTTTCTTTTTTTTTTTTCACCAGGTTTGGACGCCCAAAATCGTGGGGCTTGTAACTTATTTCCACCCCTGAAGAGATTATGGAGTGTATATATATATTTCTTTTGGTCAAAATTAACGATTTTGAGTCAATTTTTTTAAATAATGTATATATGCAAGATTTTTTTTTTCACCGGGTTTGAACGCACATCGTGTGACTATTCGATATTCCAATACTCTGTAGAGCATTTAATATATACATATGTTTTTTGTTTTTTTTTGCCTTCCATTATAAATAATAATGAATAATATATATGTAGTATTTTTTCCCCTGGTTGGTAGTAACTTATTTCCACTCCTGAGGAGATTGAGTATAGAGATAAAATTCTTTTGTTTAAAATTAATGATTTTGAATTAATTTTTTTCGTGTTCCAAAATAATGTATATGTATAGATTTTTTTTTTCCTGAGTTTGAATGTCAATTGATTCCATACTCTGAATAGATTATTATTTTATTATGTAAAACGTATTTGTAGATGCATAGTAGAATTTTTAAGGGGATTTCTAATATATGCTGTGTAAACTTTCTTGCTCACTGTGACTGGTGCCCGAGGATGATTTGGAATAAATGTCAAATCGTTCTCACATAAATTTTGTCATCAGGAGTAAAAAGAGAAAAAGGGGGGTCTATTATTTGTTTTATGTTTTATGAATTGGATTGAATGAGAAAGAGAATGAAATAAATGTAAGGTCAAATCAAATCTTAAAGGTTCGAAACTAGCACAGACGTGTAAATTAAATTATAACCATGAACCGTGGAAAATTTAAAAAAGAAAAAACAGCTGCAAGAGGCCAAGGGTGAGTTGCATTTTATAATTTTTGTTGTTATATATGTTAAATTTATTTCACTGTTAGTTAAATGTTGGGTGGGCATCAAGCGAATGTATAGCGAGAAGTTAGGTGTATTAATAGAGTTAGGCATAGGTGTTGAGATGAGTAGGAGACAGATCGTTTTCTTTGTGGAGTGCAGCAATTAGCCGAGTTAGGAAAGCAAACAAAAAAACCAAGAAACTTTAGCAAAAACAAATTGAGCCATTAAAAAGAGAAAATTTTTTTTGTTAGTATATTTAAAATGGATAATAGTATAGAAGAAGAAAGGGAAGTAGTGAGCGAAGGGGAAGAAGGGAAAACAGCAAAAGAAGGAATGTGTAGGGGTATTATATTAAGATCGGGAAAAGAAATTATGGAAGAGATAGACAGCCATATTGTTAGTGAGAGTTGTAGCCAGTATTCACAATTGTTAATTTGAACATGTCCGGCTAAAAGCGGGCATCTTGTTGCTGTTACACCGTGGGAGAACGGGGTTTCTCTCGTCGAAATGCCTAAACCACCATCATGCCGATAGAAGAGACGAGCCTAACATAATGGGAAAGATGATGCCGCCCAGTCAAACTAAACCAAACCAACAGCCAAGAACTTGCAGATAAATCATACCGGTACCGTTTTATTTTTCAAACCGCAGAGCTCTGTGTAATTCTGTGTAATTCTAAATGTAATAATATTTATCTAAGTTAGCTAACTTTCTTTTTAAAATAATGATAAAGCTAAAATGTAATCAAAGCTTAAAATTCATTTAATATTTTAAATACGTCAATTGCTATCCAAAATTTCATGTTGTTAAAGTTTAAATAATCTGAGTAGTAAAGTATTTAGTTTAAAGTTATATCACTGCGGTTGTGTCTATATTTCTTTGTTTATTTTAAATGCTTATTATATTTTATATGCCAATCTTTCGAAGCAGTGGCACTTAATTTCATCTTTTTAAGAAGATATTATTTGAAAATCTTCACGTAATTTATTTATAGCATCAACTTTCTACACTGTTTCGAAATCCTATTTTTTTTATTATTTAAATGATTTAATATGTGAAATGTGGCTCTTTTATAATCAACCATTTAAAAAAAACTTAACTTGATAAGTTTATTTAGAATTAAATTTAGCCTTGATCATATAAGTATATTTGACATTTAAATTCTTAAGTCCATAGAAATATACTTTTCCTCCTTAAATATTTATTATCTATAAGTAACTTAATAGATCGAACATGTCAAAGTACAGATGTAGTAATATCCCCTTTTGTAGCATAGACGTTTATTACCAGGCTACGCAAGAGTTGGTCCCAATTTGATAGAGCTAATATGCTATTAACTCGTATTTCATAGTATGAAATATACTATTCTTTGCTTGGCGGATGTGATCTTATTTTATAAAATTATTCTCGTTTTGCTGCTATACGTAATATACGTATCTTAAGATGGAGCCACGGCGTTGCCAGCACATCTTCTTCTATAGGGTAGAGCAGTAGTGAAGCCTGAGCCAAGGCCAGGTTAGCACGTAAGACCCCGCCATTCCTGAACACAATGTTCCTTTTCACGCAGCATTGCGATCGGTTACAGGGTACCGGCGTTTGTCGCAAGAACCCTGAAGTTATTTCATCCATCCGCAGAGCGACTTTTCCTATTATTGTTTACCTATGCCATAGCGCATTGGTAAAATCTTATGCAGCCAACTCTCCCACCTTTATATAACGCTTTCAGCATTCTGAAATTTTCTCTCGAAAGCCATGTTCGATCGATCATTACTTGAGCTGGTTTTTGCGCTCGTTATTAAATTATATATGGGTATTTTAGTAAATAAGTTCATGATCAAAGTTTAATATAATTATTTATATACCAGCCACAAATGTAATAGGATTTGGCTTATCGAGATTTATAGACATAACGTAGTGATTAATTATGTATCAATTGTAAACAATTCCTAAGATGGGCACATGTTAAACTCATCTATGAAATTTAATGATTGCTTATGTGAAGTGATTTTGAATTACCAAATGTTTGTACATTCTACGCTGAATACTATTGTAAATAAGTGATATATAGCTATGAGTTGTAAATAAATATATAATTAATTTAATGTATTTCGTTCTCTGTTTCGTTCTTGATTTAATTCAATCCAATTCTAATTATCCTTTATAGTCTATATATGTGAAAACTATGCATTAAGTTAAATTAAATTAGTGATATTTTAGTCAATTAAGAACCTTTCTTTTAATTATCAGAGTCTCATTGCTTCTCCGTGACCTATGTCGGCCGTGTGGAAAGAGATATACTACGTGTAATTTCAAGGTGGTCATTCGTAAGGTCGTGAGTCTTGGAATCCTGGTTTACGAGTTGAAGCACCATTGTAACGATCCGGATAAAGCGACTTAACGTAAACTGCACTACGGGGCGCCATCTAGGCATTTGAACCTAGAAAAATTTATAAAGTAGGCAGATACGTAAGTCAAAAAAAAAAAAAATTTTTTTTTTTAAATTTTGATTCCGGTCGTTAGCCCATGTCACTAGCTCAGTGGAATAGCAGAGATTTAATAAGATAATCTAAGAGTATATATATATATATAAAAAGAATAAAATAAGCCACTGCCAGTAATCAACACACAAACATTCATTTATGCACATATATATAAGATTTAAAATTATTTCAGTATCAGCTTTACATCCCAATTTTTAACATTCTTTTTGACCCTGATAATCTAAGAGTATAAATAAGCCACTGCCAGTAATTAACATACAAACATTTATTTATGCACATATATATAAGATTTAAAATTATTTTAGTATTAGTTTACATTTTAACATTTAACATTATTTTTAACTTTGATTTTGATTTTAATTTACCTTTAATTACTATTATATTCTAATTTTACATTTTAATTAAGTTCGCACAGATGGGATTATAAACGCTTGTTATAATAAGTTGCTATAGATCGGTTACATGGATTACACGGTTAAAAACATTCCAAAGTAAACATAAGCGATCAAAATATAAAATTATTGATTACTGACAATTGCGGAGGGAAATTTATATGTAACCCAATAGTATTCACCATAAGATACTTGCATTGTCACCAATAACTTAAAAGACATCCGAATAAATACATTTTAGATACTCACCGTAAGGTATCATTATTTATCGAATGTCTATATATTTTGATCAAATATGAAAACGCAAATATAGTTAACCGATAAACAATCCATGCAAGCGTCTATAAACAACTTAAATTTAATGCATTTTTATTTAAGGTCAAGCATGAATAGACCACATAAATTTGCTTTTGAAAATAAACAGTCTATCCCCATTTAACCTTAGGCTAAAATTCGTAGTCAAACTGGCATCAATTCATCTGATACATCGATGTACTCAATGTAATAAAATACGGCAGCACAAAAGGTTAAAAAAAGAAATTGCCTCTTATGAGATAGGAATATTACATCTATCTGCAAAGAAGAGCAATAAAACAAAAAACTCCATAGAAAGGAACTGCGGTATCCGACTTATAATTCCTTCCATAGGAAAATGGAAGTGTGCAGCATATGAAGCGATTCTGCCCGTAGCGAATCAATATTACATCTACTAATCACACCAATATATCCAATCCATTGACCCAATTTAACCACGAAACAAATAACCTAAGATTACCCTCCCCTAATATAACTTTACAAATCTATACAGCCATTCATGCCCGACTTAAGTTTAACATTTATATAATTAATTTAACGAAGAACAAAAAAAATCATGATAAAAACTTAAAGAATAAAAAATAAATAAATGGAAATGATTTTACATAAATAAATAAAAAAATACGTCAAATAACATTTTAACTACTTTAGTCAGATAGGAAACTAATGCAATTATTTTAAATATGAAAAGTTTTTAACTTAATGTTCATTAATTGTAAAGTTCTTACGGTTTTAAACAGTTCATCTTTATCTGTCGTTTGTAAGTTTGAACGGGAATTCCCACGCCGTCCTGAAGATATTGGTATACATTTAGCCGATGTTTTATTTATTCATTCGGAGGTTTTTTAATTTAGTTGGTCCTCAATGTAGGAAACGATAGTTCATTTCTCCTTTCTTTAACAGCTGAAAGAATTGACCGTGCGTCTGTCAATTCCTCCAACTCCGTACTACTACATATAGTCACATCGTAATAATCAATTTCCAGTCACTGATTAATAATTTCCAAATTTTCCTTTTATATTAATGTGAAGGATTGAATTTACATTACGTCACCGATGCGATGGTCCTTTCGCTGCGGTCCGATTCCATAGGGATTTCTTCTTATTTGCTAACAGTTTCTATTGTTTTCTTATCTGACCGGTGTTTTTACATTTAAATGTCGAAGGCTGGTTTACATTTAACTAATTAACAATCATTTCCATTTCTGATTAATTAACCTGTTTTCCAAATCAAAAATATATTTAAAGATAAATTTAAAGATATAATTTCATCTCCAAATCTTTTTAAAATTTAGTTTTAAAATACTTTTTCTTTAATAAAGTTTTATTTTAATAATTTTTCATTATCTGTGCGATTTAATTAATATATAAGAGTTTAAGATGATATTTAATTTCAATTTTTAATTCTTAAAGAAAATTTTTAAATGCGAACTTTTTAATTTACTTTCATGTTTAATAAATTAAAAAAAAACAACAATGTAACGAACGTCTATGCTCGTTACAATATATATATATATATATTGTACCCTCACTTCTCGATATATGATATAATTTAAAATATGACTAGCTCAATTAAATCATTATGCTCAGCTAAAATATGTACAACTATCTTTAATATATTTTTATAATATTATAACTTATCAGATTTATTACAAACTTATCAAAAATTAATATAGTTCAATATTATGTACTACTTAAATAAATACTTACTAAAATCATGAGACTGTGAAGTGAAGTTACAATTGGTAATTGGACTTACATTGAGTCAATGTCTTTCCAAGACACTGTCTCAATGGCATAAGAATACTATTACTTCTAATTATCTCATTACTAACTCTACAGCACTCTTATGACTTTTATAAATGAACTATCTTTAATAATAATAGATAAATAAATCTCAATCTTTTGTTAAGGAAATATAATTAAACGATCTCAGGTTCTTCTAATTATCTTAAAGTAATAATAATTCATGTAGATAGGAATGATAAGGGATTTAATATCAAACCTAAATACACCTAACTTATTCTAATAACAATAACCAACAATAAAAATCTTTAGTGTATAGCTTAATCTTATCTATTTGATTATACCATTAATCATTAAGAAAATAAGTAAATCATATACATGTCTTTCATTTCCATATAGTATCTTAATTTTAAAATATACCAAAATCTTATAATTTAACAATCTGTGGCAATAAATAATATTATACTCTTATATTGTGCATTATAATTACTTTATGACCATTGTAATATTATATGTTAATGTCAATCAATTTCTATAAATTATATTAAGAAAATATTGTGTTTCTTTCTCAAATAATAAAATAATAAATTCATATTGTGCAAATATTATGTATATTCAAATTATCTGTTGTCAAATGCTGTGGTGTAAAATAATGAATTCGACACACTTTTAAACAACTTAAACAAATTTATTTACATCAACTTTAACAAATAACTTATTTACACTATTTACATTTACAAATGGAACTAAAGAAAATAAAACAAAATAAGAAAAATAATAATACAAGATTTTTACACTGTTACTATTTCCATAATCATAAATAGATAATTTATACATTTCTGAAATGTTCTATCAATAACATTCAATTAAGTTTATGACTTTAATTTTAACAAACATCATTTGTTATCAATTAATATAAGAAAAGGTTTATGTGAAATATCATTCATGTAGCATATATGTAAATAAACAGACTTTAATAATTAAAATGCTACTTCACTGAAGTCTTACTGCTATTTAGATTATAATGTACTAGTATGTATTACATTTACTATTAATATTACTCAAAGATCAATTAATGTATAAACTGATATAACTTTGTAATATAATAACAATTATTGATTATAACTATTTATTTCATTCCGATATAATGTCATACTACATGTCTTATCAAAATATGCAATACGTATATGTTCTTTTAAAATAATATTTTAAAATTATTCAACAATTTCAAATTTTTATAAAGTATTATATTAAATAAAATTCTATGATTCTTTTCTATTTAAATCATTACTTTTCTTTACTTGTTATTCTTATTCCTTCCTAAAAAACTTCTATCTACAAAAGTCATTTTAACCTTATTTAACTTCAGAAAAATAGATGACCAATTTTAAAAAAAAAATAATAATATTTATCCAAAATCTCATATACCTCATCATCTATATACGTTAAGCCTTCAATCAAAATATAAATTTCTACATAAAATTAACTTAACTTATCTAATAAAAATAAAAAATAAAATATAGATTTTATATACCTCTTACTAACTTGAAAAGAAAAAATAAATAACTTACACTAATAATAAATCTAATTCCTAATATTGTAACAGAAACATTAAAATTTATTCACGAAAGAATCATATAATTATTTCTAGGTTCTCATATTATGTTGTACTAAATTTACATCATCAATTTAAAATATGCATATTAAAATAAAACTGCTATTATTAATCTTATGCGTGTATATTATTTAAATATTAATACATTCATTCAACAATCAAATAACATTTGGTTGATCTAAAGAAAAACATAGTAAATACATCAAATTATTATTATCACATAATTTTTTACCATAAATGATACTTCAATGTACAGTCCGTCACACGATGTCCTCCAAGATTTCAGTTTTACAAAATAATTTCACATTTACACTCAACAATTATTCTTTAAAATATTACGTGTTGTATAATTATAAAATAAACTTTATGCAATAAAATGTTATATTAATATTTAGCTTTTTTTAAAAAAATGTAAATGTACCTTTCCTATCTTTAATAAATCAATAATTAATTAAATATTTATGTTAGTTAATAAATAAAACATATTACATAAAATCCAACGGTGTCTTCTTCCAGCTATAATTGTTCTTTTTCCTAGGCACAAATTTTCACCAAACATTACTTCCTTTTCCGGTACATCACGTGTTTTTTAAAAGTTTTTATGGAATAAATGAAAACGTTCTTTTTTTTAAAAAATAAAATAAAAGTCAAAGTTAGTTCCACCATAAAATAAAATAATAATTAAAATAGTTTATGGAATCCAGATTCATTTCTTTTAAAGAAAAAAAAAAATATTTATTTAAAAGTTATTATTTTTAGAATTAGTCTATAATTTACAAAGTTCTTATTTAATTATTTTTAATTGATTTGGATATCCACGTATATTTGATTTGCGCATTCCTTAACAGATATTTAGGTAAGATTACTTTTAGAGTCTTCTGTACGACCAGCGTTCAGACTTTAATAATATAATAATTTTTTACTTATAAGTATTTCTTTACCCATTAAATTTCCAATTTATTTGCCTTTTAAAACTGTCAGAATTTAGTCTTTTAAACCATAAAGACTTAACAAGGCAAGTATTTATGTAATCATTATTATTTACCATCTTTACTAAGTTATATACTTAGATTTATAATTTACAAATACTTTCTTCATAAAGAAGTATTTCTCATTCTTTTAAATATCTGTTTTATAAAAATTAATTACCATCAGCTTTTAAATTTATATAAAGTCCAACGTATTACTTTTATGCATCTAGTAACTCTCCTAGTTA
Source organism: Epiperipatus broadwayi (assembly GCA_028023455.1). Taxonomy (NCBI): domain Eukaryota; kingdom Metazoa; phylum Onychophora; class Udeonychophora; order Euonychophora; family Peripatidae; genus Epiperipatus; species Epiperipatus broadwayi. The sequence continues at coordinate 1,743,006 of JAQFVV010000207.1, forward strand.
ATCCAGCGTTTGTTAAATTTTTAGTATAAAGTCTCCAATACATTTTATCCTTATACGATGTTTTCATGACTATTTGATAGTAAATTGAGCTTCGATCGAGACGATAGGAAATTATAATTAAAATTAACACTGCATATTTGTCGGTAAACTTTTATAAATTATTTTAAAAAAACTACTCTCTTATAATTTTAAAACGATTTTGAGAGCGTCTATAATTACTTAGCTATTTCTAATAGCACACTTTACTTTCAAGAATTTCAATCACTATCCCCCTCCGAACAATTGAACCTTGGTTTTATACCCGAAGAAACTCCCCACTTGATTGGTGAATTAAACAATCAACTTGCTAGCTTATTTACATATTTTACCAACAAGACAGAATTAAAAATAAATAATGACTTATTTAATATTTATTATTTATCACATTATTAAATTCTTAAATTAATCTTTATCGTTTATTTAAATCCATTAAACATTTTTTTAAAATATACTTTCTTACTTTATTTCACTTTTAACTTTTATAAGATTATTTTTATAAACAAATTAAGTCTATTTTTATTCGTTATGTTTTTAAACAGTATTTTAAAAATCAGATTTAATATTTCACATTAATTATTTTTACTTTTATCTCATGATAGCCAATATAATATTTATAAATTTTATAACAGAATTTTTAAAATAGTTTTGCAACTTTACTAAAAAAAACTCCCAAGCATGTGTGTATGTGTCTAACTAACATCTGTTTTTTACAACAAAGCTACAAACGCTTGTAATAATCTAAAAATAAACTAACAATTCATTTTTTAAAAATAAATATTTTTAAAATAAATAATATCTTATAACAATTTTTAAAATAATAATTCGATATTATTAAAATCAAATATTAATCTTCTATCATGTACTACTAATAATTAAAATATTTATATTCATTTATTAAATATTAATCTTTATCAACAATAAATATATGCATTTAATTTTAACTTGTCTTTTTAAAACTTTAACTTTAAACATTTATTTATTAAATTTATTAATGCAGTATTGATTATGGCCAGTTTTCCCAACCATATACTATTATCATTCCCATTGAAACGTCTCTCTCAAACATCAGCACAATTTTCACATATCAAATACTCATGAATTACTTTAATTACACTTTTTTAAAAGATTATCATAAATAAAATTAACATCATATAGCTAAATATATCTTAAATTTAAAATTTTTTAAATAGATTGATACAACAATTTATGGAGACCCATACAAAAGGGCACATATCCTCCTCCTTCGGATAAAAATTTTAAATTAACCATCTACCTTCATCTTCTATTAATCTACAATTAACATCTTCATTTTTCATATCATTAAATATCATAATCAAATCACTTTAACATGAAATTTTATAAAGCACTGGAACTTCACATTAAAATCTCAACCAGAAAACACTTTTAAATAAAATCATCATGACTTTCTTTTACTTTATAAAATTAAGTCTCACTTTTCCTTTATTTATATCTTTAATTAGGTCATTTTTATTTCCCTAATCTTACTATGAAATATCATATGTTTAAATTCCTTTAAATAACATCTTGTACACAAACTAAACTATAAATACATATTTTTATAGTTAACACTATCTTTTAAATCACACTTTGTATTTTACTTTTACACTTGTTGCTAGTTTCATTAGCAATTTTAAATGAATCATTATCTATTAAATCTAGACATTTTTAATCTAAAGAGATTAACTTTATCCCTGAAGATTTATTAATTTTATGATCACTACTACAATATTTATGAAAATTCTTAAATTCATCCATAACTCTTTTCATAAATTGATCTTTTATAAGATCTACTCACTCTTATCATATTATTCATTTCTCCCTAAATTAACATTTACTGACTTGATAATAAATTATTTTATTATATAAAAATAAAATATCTGAACATCATACCAAAAACTTCACCCACAATACATCCTTTGAAAATTGTAATTCACACTTCAGAAGGATATGGAATTAAACTTCTTGCATTATAAGTTCCTTTCTCACCATCTGGTGTGGTTAACATAAATGCATTTTCACCTACTTTGCAAGATATTCTATATGGACCCTCATATAGACTAAGAAATTTTTTGAACTGATTTCTTTGAAGGTTGCTAACATGGGGTGTTCTAACTAGAACTAAATCATTAATTTTAAATGGATGTGGTTTATTATGGGATTTCTTTACTCTTTTTGCACCCATAATATGAAGCTTTACTTTAGCTTGATTATTATCTTCATCCCTATTGATTTGTTCTCTTACAATTGGTATAGGCGTTTTAATCAATAATGGCTCATGTCTACCATAATGTAAACGAATAGGAGTGAAACCAGTGGATTCATTATACGTACTATTAATATAGTTAATAACCTCTGGGAGTTTATGAACCCATTTCTTATGATTATCAGCTACATACACCCTAAATAATCGACTAAGCTCCCGCATAACACGTTCGCATGGATTAGACTGAGGGTTTCTTATGGAGCTCATAACATGTTTGAGGTTTTGATCTTGAATCCACTCATTCCACCTACCCGATATAAAAGCTGTAGCATGATCTGTAAGTATGATTTTTGGTTTTCCTACTAATGGAAATTGATAATTAAGCATGCATTTTATTACAAAATGTGCACTAGTTTTAGGCACAGGATACGCTGATACAAATTTGCTAAAAACATCATAGGCTACCAAAATAAATTTCTGTTGTTTAAATGGTGGGAGAGGCCCGTAAAAATCAATTGCTAATAATTCATTAGCTCGATCTGGAATAATAGGCTGCATAACACCTACATACGATTTATTACAATATTTAGACTTTAAGCAAGTAGAACATGTTTTAATTTTCCTTATGACACGTTTATACATTCCATCCCAATAAAAAATAGATTTTAAAACATACATAATCTTTGGTGCACCATAGTGACCATAACTACAATGTACATACATTATCAATTTATCAATCATAGAGTTAGGTACAACTATCCTCCATGATTCCCCCTGATTTGACTTTAAATTATACATAAGTAAATTCTGGTACATCTTATACTTGCTAAAAATCCTTTTTATATATTTACTTTTACTATTTACATTATCATGATTATTTAGGATAGTCATGATTCTATTTAATTTCTGATCCTGACCTTGAATCATAGTGAGATTATTATAATCATCCACTATAGATTCATCCCTGATTACATCCACACTACTAATAATTATATTTTGAGCATTAGGATGTTGGGACATCAGACAAATAGGGTGGCGGCTAAGAATATCAGCAGGGATATTCTGTCTCCCTTCAATATAGAGAACTCTATAGTTGAATTGCTGGAGATACAAGCTCCACCTAACAAGTCTCTCATTACTGAGGTAGCTCTTGTTTAAAAACTCCAAGCTTCTATGGTCGGTCAACACAATTACCTCTGAACCTAATAAAAATTGACGTAATTTCTGAAAAGCCCAGACAACAGCTAGGGTCTCCTTTTCAGTAATAGTGTAATTCAACTCAGCACCTCTTAAATGTCGGCTTAAGAAGTACAATACATGAGGTACCTGATCCTCATCGAGCTGATACAACACTACTCCCAGACCATAGTAACTACTATCTGTCTGCACATAGAATGTTTTATTAAAGTCAGGATACACTAAAATCACGTGTTTTAAAAATTTACTTTTAATTATACTAAATTCATTATCATGTTCAGCAGTCCACTTCCATTTTTCAGTTTTCTTTAATAACCGAGACAAATTTATTGTATCTTCAGCGAAATTTTTATAGAATCTATTATAATAGTTACATAATCCAAAAAATGATTTTAATTGTTTAACTGTTTTTGGAATGGGAAAACGTTGAATAGCTGCAATCTTTTCAGGATGGGGCTGGATTCCATGCTCATTTATTAAATGACCTAGAAAAGTAATTTCTCTAGCTGCTATTGAACATTTTTCCATATTAATTTTGACATTTTGTATTTGACATTCTGTAAAAAATAATTTTAAATGTTGGAGATGCTCATGTAAACTATCAGAAGCAATAACTATATCATCCACATACATGATGATTTTTTCTTTTAATTGTTTCGAAAAAATCATGTCTAAACATCTGATCAAGCCAGCACCACTATTAATGAGACCAAAAGGCATCCGTCTGAAAACATACGACTGGCCTTGAAATCGAAATGCTGTATACTGCTGATCATTCTCATGCAGTGGTATTTGCCAATAACTAGCTGTCAGATCAAATGTAGAGAAAATTGACCTCTTGTGAAATTTAGTTAAGAGCTCATGTACAGGTGGAGGAATGTCACGCTCTGGTATAGTTACATTATTTAGCATACGAGCATCTAAACATACTCTAATACTGCCATCCTTCTTCTTCACAATAACCAATGGGTTTACGTAAGGAGAAGGGCATTTTTTAATTATATTCCACTCTAGCATTTTGTCAATTTGACTCTGTACCTCATCCTTATATTGGTAAGGAATTGGGTACATCTTTTGATGGAAAGGATCATTACTCTTCAATTTTATTCTATGGGTATATCCCTTTATTATACCAGGGATTTTAGAAAAGATATTTTTAAAATCATACATTAATTGATATAAATTTTCACCCAATTTAGAATTTATTGCATAAACATGTTCAATTTTGGCCTTTATGCTGGCATCAATTAATGTGTTCTGGATGCATAATAATTGACTAGAAAGGTTATGCATACCATATTCAAAATTAAGCCTTTCTTCTTTACAAATAAAAATTTTATTACAAAAATCAATCTGACATTTATTTAAAATCATGAAGTCAGCTCCTATTATGGCTTCATGTATTAATCCAGGCATAATAAGAAAAACATGCCCATACTCTGTATTATTTATTTTGAAGGTAATCCAGACTTGTTTATTTGATAACTTTGTCCTCTTTCCATTTGCTAAAGTTACTTGGATCTGTTTTACTGGCAATGAAGGTATATCCCTTTCTACACTCACCAGATTTTGATACGTTGACTCTGATAATATGGAAGCTTGACTTCCAGAGTCAATTAATGCTTCAATTCTGATATTGTTTATATATAAAATTACAATAGGACATTGATAAGTTATAGGTGGTTCGCCTATAGTAAAGGGCTCTAAATAATCAATATCAAGATCTAAAGTATTAAGCATCCACATCTGATCGTTCCCCATTTTGTTAGCACCGGGTCCTTGCAAAGAGGAACTAACATACAAAGACCTTTCTAGTTTAATTTCTTACTACTGGCTTTATTAGCTGGTCTTTTTAAAATTGTGGTCACACCACTAGTAGAAGGCTGATTATTTTGATCATCACTTCTGTCCCTAAATGTATCAAATTTAACAAATTTTTTTAAATGTGGAGACATCCTATCTCTACCTCTATACTCAAATCTCCTTTTATACCCTGTAGAAGGTCTCACACCAGTGTTAACATTAATATTTGCTAACGGATAATTATTTCTATCTTTGTTTACTTTAAATCTATTGTCCATAGATAATTCAGCTACTTCAAGAGCATCTAATACCTCTGACACTTCTTCTATTGAACCACGATCAGCAGCTATCAACAACTGTTCAACGTTTTTAGGTAAGTTATGCCTTACAATTCTTACAATCTGTCCTTCTGATAATGGACAAGCAGTCAATGTTTTCAACCGAACAGCTTGATTTCTGAAAAAGCTTGTATAGCTGCCTTTACTAATATGGTATTTTTCTTGAGTAATTTGGTATCTGATGCAATCTTGTTTATCAGAGTTCCAAAAACTTCCAACAATAAAACACTTAAAGTCGCCGTAAGTTATTGGTTTCTCAAACAGTGATTGCCACCAATCTTTGGCAATTCCATACAAATGATTGCTACACACTGCCACTTTTTCTTTTTCTGACAAGGAACATATGGAAAATAATTCGTCCAAATTATTTAAAAATTCTGAGGGATTTTCCATATACTCTCCTTTAAATGGTTTGACTTTCATAAAACGTAAAGCCATTGAATTATTGGCATTTCCTTCACAATTAACCACTTCTCTACTCGGTCTACTATCAATTTCTTTCACAATAGTATTTTCTGACTGATTACTATTACCCTTCCTTACCGATTCTACTTTATCTATTCTTAATGAATTAACATAATCATCATATGCCTTATCACTTATTCTCCCTTTTAATACTTCTGTCTTTGTATTATTTACATTTTTCGTCTCTATTTGGTCATACATCTGTTGAAATTTCCCCTCTAAATCCATTTGTTCAAGCACTTGCTTGACATACCCTTTCTGTTCCTTCCTAAATTCATCCAAATTCTTATCTAAGATTTCTTTATACTTATCATTATTTAGTTCTAACATACCTGCATGCTCTTTTATATCATTTTGCATACGTTTTAAATTCTCTCCTACCTTTGATCGATATTTATGTTCATCGATTCTTTTAACATCTAGTTCCTTAAATTTTTCAATTAGTTCCTTCTCTATTTCATCTTTTATATCTTCTTTAGTCTGAACTATTGCACTCCTAACACTTTTAATATCTTCACTAACATTATTAACATGGCTTTTAACCTCACAAATCTCACTATCAACTTTTAATTTATAGCTATCAATTTTTAAAGTTAAATCATTATTATTGATCCTACATTGATCAATAGATTCTGCTATTTGATCTTTCAAATTTTTAATCGTACTCTCTGAAAATTCACAAAATTTTCTTTCCAACAATTCCTGATTTTTATCATCCATTTTTATTACTTCTAACTTTAAAGATTCAACTACTTCTTCATTTTTACTAAACTTGATATCCAGATTATTAATTTTATCTTCCACATCTTTTTTAAAATTCTTTACAATTTCAGAATTATCCTCAACCTTTTTATTTATGTTGTCTATACAAAATCTGATTTCTTCTCTATCCTTACTTAAATTTTCTTTAACTTCTTTAATATTTTCCTCAAGAGATTCTACTTTTATATTATTCTTATTTATATACTCTCTAAGAGAATCTAACTTCATATTCATTTTATTATTTTCCACTTTCATTTCTTCTTTAATAGAATTACTCTCCTCTTTCATTTCTTCTTTAATAGCATCAAATCTAAGACTATTTTTATGACTCTCCTTTTTCATTTCTTCTTTTAAAGAATCTTTCATTTCTTCTTTAATAGCATCAAATCTAATACTATTTTTATTACTCTCCTCTTTCACTGAATTAATAATACCTTGACTCATTAATTCAAAATGCTTCATAAAATCAAACATTGAGAAGTTCTCTATATCTTTCTCAGTTTTTACTACTTCTTTCTCTACTGTTTTAAAAATTATCTCTTCCTCCTCCTCTATTTCACTATCCATATTTTGAGTATTTTCTAATACTGTCTCAAAATCTACTAATTTCTCCCCTTCTTTTCTCTCCTCACAATTATTATCCTCAACAATAAAATTAGACATCTCAACTTCTAAATCTTTATCCCAGTTATTCATTTCTATATTTTTTAAAATTCAATTCTATTAGTATGCAGTACTTATTATCAATATTTCAAAAATAATAATTCCCTATCAACCTTTCCATCTCCACTCAATTCACTTCTACAATTAATCACAAAACATCATCTTTGAAAACTCTACACTATTTATTATAAACTAATTATATAACTATGAATAACAAAATTGTGTCATGTCATTATCTTTACACCTATGATCCACAGACAATTTGCACATAATATATTATATTAAATATACATTTAAAATATCTTAAGAATTGATATGGTCATATTACAAAATAATTATTTGCCACATTTTCATCATTTACATATTTATTTGCTTATTAATTTAAAATTAACTTAATATTTAAATTTTTTAAATAATCATATTATAGATACCACATGAAAATATAATAACTTTACTAATAAGATTTTTATTTTAATTTTATAATTAACATCTAATCACTTATAACTACTATTATAGAAATACTAAACTATTTATATTTAATAAATATACTAATCATTAATTCCTAAATTATACATTTTAACCCATACACTATTTTTACTAACAAATCTATACCTATCACTCTATTCCCCTAACATATACCAACCCTAAAATTGTGTATCCTAATCCTTAACTAATATCTAAGCCTAAAACGTTGGGCGCCAAAATCCTAACTACCGTTTGTACCCTCACTTCTCGATATATGATATAATTTAAAATAAGACTAGCTCAATTAAATCATTATGCTCAGCTAAAATATGTACAACTATCTTTAATATATTTTTATAATATTATAACTTATCAGATTTATTACAAACTTATCAAAAATTAATATAGTTCAATATTATGTACTACTTAAATAAATACTTACTAAAATCATGAGACTGTGAAGTGAAGTTACAATTGGTAATTGGACTTACATTGAGTCAATGTCTTTCTAAGACACTGTCTCAATGGCATAAGAATACTATTACTTCTAATTATCTCATTACTAACTCTACAGCACTCTTATGACTTTTATAAATGAACTATCTTTAATAATAATAGATAAATAAATCTCAATCTTTTGTTAAGGAAATATAATTAAACGATCTCAGGTTCTTCTAATTATCTTAAAGTAATAATAATTCATGTAGATAGGAATGATAAGGGATTTAATATCAAACCTAAATACACCTAACTTATTCTAATAACAATAACTAACAATAATAATCTTTAGTGTATATCTTAATCTTATCTATTGGATTATACTTTTAATCATTAAGAAAATAAGTAAATCATATACATGTCTTTCATTTCCATATAGTATCTTAATTTTAAAATATACCAAAATATTATAATTTAACAATCTGTGGCAATAAATAATCTTATACTCTTATATTGTGCATTATAATTACTTTGTGACCATTGTAATATTATATGTTAATGTCAATCAATTTCTATAAATTATATTAAGAAAATATTGTGTTTCTTTCTCAAATAATAAAATAATAAATTCATATTGTGCAAATATTATGTTTATTCAAATTATCTGTTGTCAAATGCTGTGGTGTAAAATAATGAATTCGACACACTTTTAAACAACTTAAACAAATTTATTTACATTAACCTTAACAAATAACTTATTTACACTATTTACATTTACAAATGGAACTAAAGAAAATAAAACAAAATAAGAAAAATAATAATACAAAATTTTTACACTGTTACTATTTCCATAATCATAAATAGATAATTTACACATTTCTGAAATGTTCTATCAATAACATTCAATTAAGTTTATGACTTTAATTTTAACAAACATCATTTGTTATCAATTCATATAAGAAAAGGTTTATGTGAAATATCATTCATGTAGCATATATGTAAATAAACAGACTTTAATAATTAAAATGCTACTTCACTGAAGTCTTACTGCTATTTAGATTATAATGTACTAGTATGTATTACATTCACTATTAATATTACTCAAAGATCATTTAATGTATAAACTGATATAACTTTGTAATATAATAACAATTATTGATTATAATTGTTTATGTCATTCCGATATAACGTCATACTACATGTCTTATCAAAATATGCAATACGTATATTGTCTTTTAAAATAATATTTTAAAATTATTCAACAATTTCAAATTTTCATAAAGTATTATATCAAATAAAATTCTATGATTCTTTTCTATTTAAATCATTACTTTTCTTTACTTGTTATTCTTATTCCTTCCTAAAAAACTTTTATCTACAAATATCATTTTAATCTTATTTAACTTCAGAAAAATAGATGACCAATTTATAAAAAAAAATAATAATATTTATCCAAAATCTCTTATACCTCATCATCTATATATGATAAGCCTTCAATCAAAATATAAATTTCTACATAAAATTAACTTAACTTATCTAATAAAAATAAAAAATAAAATATAGATTTTATATACTTCTTACTAACTTGAAAAGAAAAAAATCATTAACTTACACTAATAATAAATCTAATTCCTAATATTGTAACAGAAACATTAAAATTTCTTCATGAAAGAATCATATAATTATTTCTAGGTTCTCATATTATGTTGTACTAAATTTACATCATCAATTTAAAATATGCATATTAAAATAAAACTGCTATTATTAATCTTATGCGTGTATATTATTTAAATATTAATACATTCATTCAACAATCAAATAACATTTGGTTGATCTAAAGAAAAACATAGTAAATACATTAAATTATTATTATCATATAATTTTTTACCATAAATGATACTTCAATGTACAGTCCGTCACACAATGTCCTCCAAGATTTCAGTTTTACAAAATAATTTCACATTTACACTCAACAATTATTCTTTAAAATATTACGTGTTGTATAATTATAAAATAAACTTTATGCAATAAAATGTTAGATTAATATTTAGCTTTTTTTAAAAAAATGTAAATGTACCTTTCCTATCTTTAATAAATTAATAATTAATTAAATATTTATGTTAGTTAATAAATAAAACATATTACATAAAATCCAATGGTGTCTTCTTCCAGCTATAATTGTTCTTTTTCCTAGGCACAAATTTTCACTAAACATTACTTCCTTTTCCGGTACATCACGTGTTTTTAAAATGTTTTTATAGAATAAATGAAAACGTTCTTTTTTTTAAAAAAAATAAAATAAAAGTCAAAGTTAGTTCCACCATAAAAATAAAATAATAATTAAAATAGTTTATGAGATCCAGATTTATTTCTTTAAAGGAAAATTATTTTAAAGTTATTATTTTTAGTATTAGTTAATAGTTTATAAAGTTCTTATTTAATTATTTTTAATTGATTTGGATATCCACGTATATTTGATTTGCGCATTCCTTAACAGATATTTAGGTAAGATTACTTTTAGAGTCTTCTGTACGACCAGCGTTCAGACTTTAATAATGTAATAATTTTTTACTTATAAGTATTTCTTTACCCATTAAATTTCCAATTTATTTGCCTTTTAAAACTGTCAGAATTTAGTCTTTTACACCATAAAGACTTAACAAGGCAAGCATTTATGTAATCATTATTATTTACCATCTTTACTAAGTTATATACTTAGATTTATAATTCACAAATACTTTCTTCATAAAGAAGTATTTCTCATTCTTTTAAATATCTATTTTATAAAAATTAATTACCATTAGCTTTTAAATTTATACAAAGTCCAACGTATTACTTTTATGCATCTAATAACTCTCCTAGTTAATCCGGCGTCTGTTAAATTTTTAGTATAAAGTCTCCAATACATTTTATCCTTATACGATGTTCCCATGACTATTTGATAATAAATTGAGCTTCAATAGAAAAACGATCAATAGGAAATTATAATAAATCAACACTGCATATTTGTCGATAAACTTTTATAAATTATTTTAAAAAAACTACTCTCTTATAATTTTAAACAATTTTGAGAGCGTCTATAATTACTTAGCTATTTCTAATAGCACACTTTACTTTCAAGAATTTCAATCACTATCCCCTCCGAACAATTGAACCTTGGTTTTATACCCAACGAAACTTCCCATTTGATTGGTGAATTAAACAATCAACTTGCTAGCTTATTTACATATTTTACCAACAAGATAGAATTAAAAATAAATAATGACTTATTTAATATTTATTATTTATCACATTATTAAATTCTCAAATCAATCTTTATTGTTTATTTAAATCCATTAAACATTTTTTTAAAAATATACTTTCTTACTTAATTTCACTTTTAACTTTTATAAGATTATTTTTATAAATAAATTAAGTCTATTTTTATTTGTTATCTTTTTAAACAGTATTTTTAAAATCAGATTTAATATTTCACATTAATTATTTTTACTTTTATCTCATGATAGCCAATATAATATTTATAAATTTTATAACAGAATTTTTAAAATAGTTTTGCAACTTTATTAAAAAAAAACTCCCAAGCATGTGTGTATGTGTCTAACTAACATCTGTTTACAACACTACTACAAACGCTTGTAATAATCTAAAAATAAACTAACAATCTCATTTTTTAAAATAAATATTTTTAAAATAAATAATATATTATAACAATTTTTAAAATAATAATTCGATATTATTAAAATCAAATATTAATCTTCTATTATGTATTACTAATAATTAAAATATTTATATTCATTTATTAAATATTAATATTTATCAACAATAAATATATGCATTTAATTTTAACTTGTCTTTTAAAACTTTAACTTTAAACAGCTATTTATTAAATTTATTAATGCAGTATTGGTCATGGCCAGTTTTCCCAACCATATACTATTATCATTCCCATTGAAACGTCTCTCTCAAACATCAGCACAATTTTCACATATCAAATACTCATGAATTACTTTAATTACACTTTTTTTAAAAGATTATCATAAATAAATTAACATCATATAGCTAAATATATCTTAAATTTAAAATTTTTTAAATAGATTGATACAATAATTTATGGAGACCCATACAAAAGGGCACAATATATATGACAAGATGTGAAAGATGTGCATTTAAAACACTATTACATTTAAAATCATTTGTATATAATGAGTGTGGGAAGCAAAATAATTCTTAAATAAATAATTGACAATTATACAGTCAGATTTAAATAATTACAAAATTTGTTTGTAAAGGACATGCCACCATGGCAGAGAGCATTTCAGGTTTGCTAAATAAAGATATAAAATGATGAAGAAGGCAGGGTGCTATTATAGATTACACCAAAATAAATGAGGTGGCTTTGCTATAAGAAATTCTGATATGTACAGGTAGATAAGAGAAATGTTGACCCTCTAGCCAAAGCATGTCTCTGAATAATAATAAAATATTTTTGATGTGCTGGACTTCCCAAACACATATTAATGACAATGCCTGAAAATGGATCCCTTGGTATGAACTACACCTACTTTGAGGGAGAGTAAAATATTGGACTGGTCAGTTAAATTTCCGAAGGTCCTAAGAGATTTGTAACAAAGCAAGAATAACAATGAATGAATGGTGGTAGCTATAAATACATAATGCCTTAGACATATATAGTAGATAATGTATCACTAACAAAATTAATAACTTAATTTCTAATTAAACTATCTCCCTGCAATAATGGAAGGTCCCAGAAACCTTAGGTCTTTACTAAATGGATCATAATTTACAATACAAAAGGATGGCAAGAATTAAAACTAAAATATAAATTGCTTTCCACACTTCCAAATATTTCATTTATTAATAAGTTATTAAATACCTCATCGTTGAAGATTGCAAAATAAATCAGTCTTTTAATTAACATAAACAAACTGGGTATTAAATCTCAAATTCACTTCTGGTGAATTTTAAACATATATCATAATAAATTGTAAATCATAATTTTAATATTTTCTGACAAATAAAATATATATATGAAATATATATACTGATAAAATTCTATGATAAATTTTACTTAATTGATTCACTAAAATTATTTATTCTTTCAGAAATAATTACAGGACTATTTTAAATTGGAGGTAATAGTAAGATACTTTTAAAAGAATTTCAATCATTCAAATAAATTTATATATGATGTACAAAACTAAATGAGCTTTCTATTAATTAATTTACGGGAAGTAAGTCTCTTGTAATGATTTTTAAGTTAAAGAAAAAAATAACAGGGGAAGGATTTAAAGTTAATAGCTCATTGAATTTGGTATTTGGCAATTTCAGTAAGTCAAATAATCTAAACAATCTGCCAAAAATTAATTTAATTTGCCACATCAAAATAATGTAAGATTTTATAAGAATTGATATTTTAAATTGAATAAATTTAAAAGACGCATTTTAAACCAAGCCGTATAAACATTACACAGATATAAAATATAAATTAATATAGATTTTGAAAACAAGTAAAATAAAATCAATGGCTTGCGGTGAATTGGACGTTACCTCAGAATCAATCAGTTAATACAGACAGTTAATACAGTCAGATTATTTGCAGGCTTCCTTGACACAGACAGTCTCTGGCTAGATGTTTAAGCACTGGAAAGGCATGGATGAGTTGGTGGAACAGACCTCTGAGAAGCAAATGACCGATCTTTTCACCCTGTCATTTCTTTAGGCA